>JAOVVF010000027.1:14561076-14588427 GCA_028565595.1 Duopalatinus emarginatus
TGTTAGCATCAGTGTTAGCTTCAGTGTTAGCTTCAGTGTTAGCATCAGTGTTAGCATCAGTGTTAGCATCAGTGTTAACTTCAGTGTTAGCATCAGTCGAATTCCTGCCAAGCGATACCTGAGAGGATGAACTAGAAAAACAAGTAGAAGGTAACGTTCTGAGAAGTTCTCATCCACTTTTTTTTGTAGAAGGACCTCAGTGTAATACTTAAACTGAAAAACAGTGTCAAAATGGTCTCAGATGGTCTGACCAGAGGCAGATCGACATGATGGTGATGATGGCTGATGATGTAGTGATGTAATCCAAACTGGTAGCAAAGTGGTATATGGACAGAAATATTCCCATTTAAAAATAGATATTTATATAAAAATAGACAGAATCGAAGGAAAGTAGCACAATTTCTTTGAATCTCAGACACTTGAACTTTATTTACACATTCCCTGTTCTGATGTTTAAAGATCTTGGACCCAGTTGCACAAAACATGCTCACCTTATCCTGAGAGAAACTTTAGTTAAGGAGTTTTGTGCAATGAATCATTTAATCAAGTGTTCCGAAGTTAGGAGAAAAACATCTTATCAATAAATGACTTTTTTTTTTTACCTCTCATTACCCAGATTGCTGGTCACACATCACCTGTGGGAATTTCTGTGGGCATTAAATGTAAGCTACCGTTGGTTACCGTTTTAGTGATGACAAAAACCAAACAAAGTAAAAGAAAAAAAAAAAGAAACACCCAGGGAGTATGCTGCACCTTACTGAGTACAGTTGTTACAGAACGTTAACAAACTAAAACTACAGATCTCACACCTACTTTTACCACAAATCGGACATGTTCCCACTGAAATTGCTTGTGTACTAAATACAGGCGTGTCCAGTGATTCCGACATCTGCCGTTTATCTGTGGCGAAAGTGCCACCGTGTACATAAGACTAAAGACACATTGTATAGAACAGGGAAGATTGAAAAAGGGACAATTAGCTATTCTTCCATCTCTAGTAGGAAAAAGTATTTAGAAACAAATTAAAGAGGCTCGGTTTCACAGTGGAGATAAAGCCTGCAGCAACACAATATTATTGCCTGCACTTCACCATTTTGATCAGTAGATGCCAGTAGCATACAGTATTTAAGAACTTTAAACTTTTCCTAAAGGGAAATCACCTTTTTAAAAAGCTTGACACAACACATTCCTAATAAAGATGGTTAAAGCGGTTAAATTATTTTTAGCTGCTCAACTGAAAAAGAACTCCCTCACTGAAATTCTGTTGATGAGCAAAACTTGTACATAATCAAAACTGTTTCAAAGTAAATGCCAAATTTTAAGGCTTTTTGTTTTCTCCTTTACAGAACAGTCAGTGGAAGTGTGTTTCTCTGTGTGCATATATGTAAATCACACTCATTTGCATTCAATGCCTTACAGTACATTATTTTTAGAGGCACCAAGCATCTTCTGTATAAACAGGTTTCCTTTGAAATGTATTAATAAGCAAATCAAAAGGTATGCAAATACAACTGTTGTTATGGTTGCTTCCTCAGTTCAGTCAGTAATTAGTGCATGAATTCACAATTATTATTATGGATATTTAATTTTGCACAAGCAAAAATGACTTGTTTACCCATCTTATCCGAGGTCTTTTAGGTAGCAGTGGAACATTGACTAGTTAAGTACTATTTCTGCAAGTCTGTTTAAATGTCACAAATTTTAACCCAGATCACTTGGCATGTTGATTTACATTTAAAGTAAATTAAGTAAGAAATAATCAAAACGTGGTGGGGTCGGTGACTTGGTAATATCTAAAACTAAGGAAACTCTGGCATACCAAAATTTTCTATAACAGTGTAATATATTTATTTATTATTATTTATGTATTTTCTTTGGTTGACCTTTAAAACAGTCAGTTTTCAAACTGATAAAATAGTATAATATAGATGTATAAAAAGTGTGCTTTGAGTTTGCATTGTTCTTTTTATTTACTGGGACACAGTAGCCACAGATACACAGCCTTTTGTTTTTACCACAGTTGTCACAAATTTTTACCTAATTTTTTCAAGACTTGACATATGTCTTCAAGACTAATTGTATATAGTACTTATATTGACTATATGATTATAATGTGACTATAACAAGATAGTATAGTCCTTTTACTACATAAAGAAAAGGTAAAGCAACAAGTAAAATATCCATTTTAAATACAATTCCCAAGAAAAATAATAGAAATGCAAAAAATGCACAAAAACCCATAATGATGATAATGATGATGACCAAAAATATTTATATTTACTCTCTAACCTTGCCTCTAGTGACAAGTCAAGTGGAGTTTTATTGCTATTGCTTTTTAAAGGTTGTAATTATTGAAACAAAACATTGTTTTATAAAATTGATCTGTTATGGTTTATTTATGGTCATTTGTCTGAAAAGGTTAGAAACCTGGATTGACATACTGAGTTATGTTCATTAAATGTAACTAAAGGTGGGGAAAAAGTATTATGCAAATTTATAATAGACCTACTGGTAAATTGCTGGTAAATCATTTGGGTGTATGCTGTTCTGATAAAAATAAACTTTATCACACAACTCTTTACACAGGTTTTACTACATATTAAGTATTTAATTATTCACTAATTCATATTTATTAAAACCCCTTTATTACTAATGCTTAGAGCATTTTCCCCCATTGTTATATTATTAAGTTATATTGAAAAAAACTTTTATTAGTTGTTGTCTGAACCTTCAGTTTGTCTCCTGACACTCCTGGAGATGGCTTCTGGGTTGCTGGAGACACACAAACCACGCAAAATCTTTCTGTACTTCTGCCTTACCTAAAAATAGATTAGGAGAGGCAAAGGTAGTCAAATACAAGTTTAAACAAGTCCCCCCTAAAATATGGGGAACCAAATGTAATAAGTTGAGTACTGTATGTCTTATGTCCTCAATATTTATGTCTGCTTATGAATATGTATGTCCATATGACATAAGTGATATACATATAGCCATTGATTTACATTTAAATTAGGCATTATGTAAAGCAACATGTTAATTTTCACCATTTCTTTTAACATTAAATTAAATTAAATTCCTTGATCATTTTTTGAAAACAGAACACATTGTAGATAGGTCCACACTGTATTTAAACTTCTACTTTGTTCATTATAGTATAAGTTGTCCAACTTTTATTTATATTTAACTCCAATTATTTGCTGTACAGTATCATATTGCCCACAAATTCTACAGCAGTGGTGTTTGGGTATGCACACCACCAATTGTTACTGTGAACACCTCTACACAATTTTTCTCCTCTACACAAGAGTTTCACAAAGTTAACTCTATCTTGTGAAATTTACTGCTAGTCAGTATCAACTGAAGCTCAGTGAAGCAATAATGTTAATTTTTTTATGCTAAATCTTTGCATCCTCAATCCAAATACGTATTGAAAAACAGCGTGAAGCAATGAAGCCTGAAATATTGTTATGTATTATTTACAAAGTCCTTAGTTACAAAGAACCTGAGTGACAGAGGACCAAATTTCTAATGTTTAAAGATGAAATTATTAAAATAGAAAAAACTCGACTTTCTTTTATGCATCTTTTAACATTTTCTACTCCATACTAAAATGACTGTATTCCTTAAAAAGCATTGCTGACCTCTTGGTTGAGAAGACAGTGGGTAAGGAAAATGAAGGTCCCCTGCTGGGAGTTGAGAAGCTGGAAGGCATGATATAAAATCCCATTCTTGCTGGGGATGTACAGGAGTATCCAGTAGCAAACGAAAACAATAAACTGGGTCAGGCTTCTGAACAGCATACATATCAAGAGATTTTTTTCAGATGTATTACTTATTTGTAAGACTTCATTCTTCAGTTGTTTAAGAATAAAGGTCATGATGATTATGCTGATGAGGTAAGGGATCAGGTTTACCTACAAATGAAAAAAAAGGAAAAGACAATATACTAGTTCATCCCCAAAAAATTTTATATTGAGAAATTTCATGTTAGTACTTTCATTTAATTTTAAAAAGATGAACTGTCATATTTTGTATATTTATTACATTATGTAAGAGAGAGTTTACCCCTGTGGATTGAACAGCTGTTACTTAAGCTGCACTAATATGTGGTATAAAACCTACTTACTGTAACAGTGAAAAGAACAGGAGCTGCAAAAATAAAGATCACACTTTCATCCTCATTTAGCCAGCATCTACATACAGAAAAAGACATATCATCATTAAAAGGCTGTAAAAACACTGTTTCACTGTAACAGAGTTACTGTTACTATCCTAAATTTAAATTTCTTCCTTAAAAGTTAAATAAACAGCTTATCCATACTGTATTAACACAACACAACATCAATAATTACACACTCTTTGTTATGTGTCTGTCATACAAATCTCTGTGAATGAGCAATTACATTAAGAATGATGACACTTGACTGAGTGCATTATACAGTGTATGCCCAAAGGTATGTGTACATCTGACCATCACAACAGGATGTGCTTGTGCCTTACACAGTCTCCACTCTTTGGGAAGAATTTTCACTAGATTTGGAGAGCGTGAATGTTGGATATGGAGGTCTTGGGTGTAGACAGCATTCCAGTTTATCCGGTTCAGTAGGACTCAGGACTGTAACGCACCATGACTTCATGGAGCTGTCTCATGTTTGAGACAGGCTTCTGCCTTTTTCATTTGAGAAAATTGTGTGCCTCCATGTTTATAGCAACAGTTTGGGGAGGAACTATACATATATGAATTTGATAGGCAGGTGTCCACAAACCTCTGGCCATATAGTGTATTTTCTTGTAATTTGCAGATGTACTACTGTCAGTTGAAGTCATACTCACTCTTCATCAATATAACCCTTAGGAAAGTGTGTACCAGACATCCCTATAACTCCTAGAGGAATAAGGTATCCAATCACAATTAACCATTTCCAGTTAAGCACCTTCCCAGGTTGTAATCTGATCTCTAACAGGTTCTTTACAGAGATGTAGAGCAGCACAGCTTCAATGAACATCCACACAAAAACAGACATTAAAAGAAGCCATTGGACTCCAGCCAGAGCTGCACGCAGTTGCTTGAGAGGCAGAGAGAGAGAGAGAGCGAGAGAGAGAGAGAAAGACTTATGAGCCAACAGCATATGTAAGAAATAAAACTATTCTAGGAAATAATCAACAAACATTTGGTGTAATGAAATGAGGTTGATTGTTTTACTATAGCAGCTTGTCCTAAAGTGCTTTATTCGTCTTGTATTTTGTAATTTGCCAACTATTCATCCACTTGGGAATAAAACGTCACATTTCATCCATTTATCATTAGATTAAATGTTATTGAACATTTGTTAACCCAGTTACACTGTTTTTGATGACCCAAGTGAAATGATGGTGTTGCTGATGCATAGATCTGTGTTTTGTGGAATGCATTTAGTTACAATGAGTTTTTTTTCTTTTTGAGTTATTTAAAGCATATTTTGAGGAATTAAGTTGTCATTTACTACAAGTAACTGCACCAACTCTCGAAGCATTTGGATATATTTGAAGATAACATGGCTGGATGGCCTTTTCACTGTAGGCTTTCACCATGGCAATGGAGGTAAATATGTAGGCATCTAAATGGGTTGTTGGTGGTGCAGGATAGCACCTGGTTACTGTAATTCGAACGTATATGTTTGGAATGACGATGCTAAAAAAAACTGCTCTGTGCCCCAATAGGCAACTTGAATGACAATCTGAAATAGGGCATGATAGGGATATAGAGATGAAAATGCTTGAAAGCGGCTTATTGATGGTGATGTAATTCCTTGTATTGTAGAACAATCTGTGCAATCACTGACTTAGAACAGGTATGGAATGTGTAAAAAGCCATACCATATCAATAACATTTTTCTCCTGGTGCCAGTGGGGATTCATACAGCCTAAATCATCAGGGTGGTGGTTGTGGTACTGTTTGTATATGTTTGTTATAGCATTTTGAGATTTGTGTCAAATGTAAAGTGTGTTACAAATAAAATTTATTATTATTATTATTATTATTATACTGACCCAGTAGCACTGTCTATTTGATAATGGTTCCTGTGGGGATTTCTACAGCATTTCCTACTTGGGAGGTAGGTATGGGATATAAAGTTCAGTGTACATGTGTACTCCTTAACCAGACCAGCCAATAGCTGGGGGATGTTAACATCTTTACTAGTGCATAGCTGTAAAAATACTATAAACTTGTATTAGAATGAGTGCATTTATATAAAGCAGAAAATGAATAAACATCAGTCAAAATATAAAATAGGTATGCAATAAAACTCACCAGGGGGTGTATATGGGTCAAGAAGAGAGTTTTGATCAGACTCAGCAGGTGAAACAGCAGTAGGTTGATACACAGGTTTATCAGAGCTGCGTTGGTCACTGGGTTCCGAGAATAAAGGGCGAATGTCAGTATAGACAAGATCAGGAATATGAGTCCCACTATTATAGCCACTGCAATAAGCATCTTGACGGAATGGTCACTCTGCAAAGAGACAGGGCAGCCACAGTAAGTTTTATGCTGGTTAAAAGAAAGTTAATCACAGACGAACATTACTGTTGCATCATTTAGTAATAAATATTCATTATTTATATATGAGTTTTACAAACATAACTGGGAGAAATGAATAGAAAATGAGTAAAGCATGTTTACATACATGCACTTAAGCATTGGGACAGACCTCTTAATGAAAGTGAAAGTGAACTATTTGCCTACTGTGTTTGCACACAAAGGAATGTGACACCCATCCGTGCAGTGAAACACACACACCAGTGAACACTCTTACCCGGAGCGGGGGTGGGGGTGGTGTTAGGTGTCTTAAGTTAGGTGCCTTGCTGAAGGGCACCTCAGTCATGTTTTGCCCTGTGCAGGGATCGAACCCGGGTTTTATAAAATCGAGCACCTAGCCACACAGTCTGACTTTACAAACAACTGTGAAAGAATGGGTAATGCTGCAAAGTGCTCAGTGAATTTGAACATGGTACTGTAATGGAATGCTACTTTTGCAGCTAAATTTAGTGAGAAAAACAAGAACTCATCTAAGTGGCAAACCATGTAAAGTTTCAGCACATGGTCACTGATGGCTGAGGCAAGCAATGTGTAAAAGTTGCCAATACTCTGATAATTCAATAACTGCAGAGTTTTAAACCTCCTTTGGCCTCAACATCAGCACAAAAACTGTGCCAGTAGCTTCATGGCCCGGATTTACATGGTTAAGAAACTTCATGCACACACTGAAGACACTGAAGACTTCTTTGGCATGGGAATGATGTTGGTTGCCTTGAGACATATTGGGGCTTGGCACTGCTTAGGCAGATGTCAGCTGGTATTCACATTCCTAAGGATGTCTTTCAGGAATGTTGTGTGGTTTAGCAGCTTTCCGTGGGTTTAGTTTTCCTCACATCATCTCCTGTAAGGCCCAACATCTGGTCATTGGTCCAGATGAACTATTAAAACATTAGCATCTCATTTGAAGTGCCAAAAAATGGTACAGATTGGTGGTGGCTTTATAACAGTATGATTTAGCTGGCATTCCATGGGACCCCTGGTACATCTACAAATGTCTCTGACAGTTGAACACCGTGTGCCTCACAATGTGAGTTACACCTGTTCATGTCCTGCATTCATTATAATAGGACTGTCCTCTTTTAAGAAGACCATGCACCACCACACATGTCTAGAGACACCAAATTATGACTAGAGGAACACTCATCTGAGTTTGAGGTTTTGTCCTTCATACCTAAGTGACCTAAGTGATCTTGACGTTATTGAACACATCTGGGACGCCATGTAATGCGCTGTAATGCGCTGCACAGATCTTACACAGTGGAATATAACAGAATTGTGGATTGGAAGTATATATAGCACCAGTATATAAGTAAATACTGATCTCTTACCCTGCATGGGTCAGTCTGCATGATGAGAGTGAAGGTAGACGGTAGCTGATTACAAGAGCACACAGTTTGAGTACTGTTAGTCTGCATGATGGTACAACCTTCTTCAAGCCATGCATTTGTCTTCCAGTACACACAAGAGAGAATCCCCTCAGGGTCAAACTCCTAACCAGTGGAGAAATAGAAAAGTAAACAATTTGAACATTGTGTTATTGAAGAATTTGTTCAAATGTTTGACAGTTAACTTACATTGATATGTTTGAAGGTGAAGTTGACTGGTTTGGTGAGGGTTGTGTTGGCGGTTTTGGGAAGTGAAACTGACACCACGGCAGCCATTATGGTTTTATTTGTGCTTGTATTTGTCTTAAACAGGTTAGGTTTGAGGATGTTTGTCATGGCGGTGTAACTCATAAAGGCCACAGCAGCTGATCCTGATGTTACAATAATGTTATAATTAATAAAAATAAAATGATAAATATTTAAGATTTCATTTATTAATAAAATTCTGCTATTTTTAGACCAGGACGGATCAATCAGTGGTCTTGTATCAGCTATATAAGCATCATGCAGGATGCACCACTGAGCATGAGTGAGTTCTTAGTTTAGATTTATTTTGCAGTCTTTATAAGAACACAATGTCCTGTCTATCATGTTAAAGCTTATTTAACGCATCTGGGATGCAGGCTTTTGAGAGTTTGTTTCAGATTCTTAAGCCAATCATTTGAAATCATCTTAACATTTAGCCAGACACAATATTAAAATGTGTAAAGATTACTACTGTACCATTGTTGTTGTTTGAAATTTCACCAAGATCAATATCCAGAGAAGTGTTTCTATTACTAATTTGAGAAATGTCACCCAAGGAGACATTAGGTTTAACCACTATGAATACCTGAACCTCTAGAAAGATATAAAATAAGCAAAGGTTTAGCGCTCTTCATTTAAGACTTTAGTTTCTTAATACATGTACTGAAGGTATTTTAAATTAAAACTACAAAGGAAGTGTGTATTGTTAAAAATGTCACTGGAATGTTGCAGAATTTATAATCAGCTTTCATACCAAAGTTTTGGAGAGACAAGGTGGTACTGCTGTCAGGATCTCTTTTCCTTACCAGTGTAGACACCACTTTCTCACTTACATTCAATACAATATCTCCATAGTATATTAAATATGTTTGGTCAGGAACATCGTCAATCATACGAGACGTAAGAGTCATTATTATGTTCAAATAATTTTTCACCATCTATCCAACAGCCAGTGAGACAACAGAGTACACATACAAATGAAAAGGAAATGGACAAGGTGTTTCCTGTCAAAAAACACTTGACAATTTTCACAATTAGGAAATAACAGCACCAAATATGTCTTACCTCTGCTGGTAATTCTTGAGGTATATTAACAGGAGTTTGAAGCAGGAAGTTCATTGCACACACTCCTGTCAAATAACCCTAAATAAGAACAGTAATTTCTGTGAACACTAATATGCAATCAAAATACATTTATAGAAGATTGTGAGAAACACACACAGAATCAAGCACAACCCTACATCCCATGTTACTATGACCGCTTAAGATCCCACCAGCAACTGACTGTTAACTACAGTGATTACCTGCATCACACACAGAACAGCACCTTCTCTACACCCAAATTCTGCAGACAACCACTTCCCTGTGAACTTTTTGTAGGGGTCATCGGGTAGGCACCTCTCTCCGGACGGCAGCAGTTAGGTCTGATATCCCAGACCCACTCCCCTCCAAGTTCACCTCACCAACCTACTACCTATGTTTCAATGTACATATTATACACGCCACTCGTTATACACACAATGTAAATCCACCTTGGCCTACCTCGTGGCTAAGGATATATCCCAGTCCCCATGGCACCGTTAAAGCTCAGTGCCAAGGACCAGTTCCATGTAGGATTTAGCCATTATAATATTTAGTTGTGACCTTGACCTTTTCCACTCACCCTGTGCCCTTTTTATGCATAACCTCTGACTAGCTCTTTCAGCTATATCTGACAACTCTTTTACAGCTGTCCCTGGCACATGGCCTTTAATTCCAAATTAAACCCCTAACCCCAATCTCTACTGGTCTAATCTGTGCCTGCCACCCACACTCTCTAACTTCAGCTACTAGCTTTCTTTTATAAGCTCCTTCAACTTCATTCTCAAATAGAACTGTCAGCTCTATAAAAAAATCACCTGTGTTTACATGTTACTTTTAAGTATGCAGCAGGTGATGCTTTAATAACATTACTTTCTGTACCAGCATGTTGTTACAGATGTTATTAGTGAAATGACTTGTCTTGGTATGTTGTATCATTTAGATACCGTATATTGTATTATTTATTTACACTCATTCTTTTAGAGTCAGGAGAGGTTAAAGGGGATTTAAAATCTAATATACTGGAATACTAGCATGTAAGCCTGAGGGGGAAAACACCAGACATGGCCTTCAACAGAGAGGAACTGTAAGGTTCCCCCAAACTTGGGGTTGCCCCCTGCTCCGGGCAAGTGTGTTCACTGCCTAGTGTATGTTCACTATTCGTGTTTTAATGCACAGATGGGCTAAATCAGAGGAACAATTCCTCTATGTGCAAGCACAGTACGTCAGTCAATCCACTTAAAATAATATAGACTTCAGAGGTTCTTTGTGAACACTTAAATGTGCGTAAATAGATGGTTTACTTTATTGTACTTTTAATGTTATAATTAATTGAAAATATTTATTTTCTCTGGTCATAGAGCATAATATGCATATGTACAGCAGGCACACAGGTATCTTACTATGCATGGATCAGTCTGCATTATGAGAGTGAAGGTACCCAGGCGATCACATGAGCATACAGTGTGACTGCTGTTGGTCTCTGTGATGTTACAGTAATCTGAATCCCACTTGTTTTGATCCCAGTACATACAGGAGAGAATGTTTTCAGGTGCTAACACCTAGCCAACAGAAAACGAAAGAAGAATAAACAAAGTGCAAATTTAATTATTCATTTATTTTCATTACCACTTTATAATAATTAATTTTGGTTTAGTAGTGGGAACATGGGTAGCTAGACAGGGACACACCCAATTCAAAACATTGCATTGCATTGGTTGCATTTGTGGGCAATTAAGCATAGTTACATAGTTACTAACTACTTAGGGCCTGAAGAACTCTGTCCAGAGAACTCTGGGTCACTCTACCACTCCAAACCAAACCTTGTTTCAGAATATTATTTTAAATATACAGTGGGATCCAAAGGTCCACACTAAAAAGCTGGGATTCTGTTTAAAACTGGAAATACACAGGATGGTCTAGAATTTTGAAAAGTGTATAAAGCAAAGATACAGTATCTTGACTACTCAAAATTCTGCACTATTTCTAGGTCCCTATTTAAATGTAATCCAATTTGTGATTTTGACTTTGCTATTTGCTTTGCACAGAACTTTCTTGTAAATTTTCCTCATATACAGTCTGTTGCACTAAAGAACAGGCTCAGATGACAATCCAAACAGGGACACACAAAATATTACAAAACTATGAAATTCATGTAATTATTTATTTTTTTAAGATTGTATAGCTCTCTCAAGTAGTTGTAAATAACATTTTACATTTACATTTACGGCATTTGGCAGACGCTCTTATCCAGAGCGACTTACAAAAGTGCTTTTAAAAGCCAAGTAACTGACCTTGATGTGTTTCAGGGTGAAGTTGACAGGTTTAGTGAGCTGCGTGTTGGTGGGTTGGGTCAGTGTTGCAGACACCACCACGGACATCATAGTTTTACTTGTGTCTGTAAATGTGTTGAAGATAGGTTGTAGGATGTCTGCCATGTTGGTGTAACTCATAAAGGCCACAGCAGCAAATTCTACAATGCAAAGTTTGATGTTTAATTTAAAAGGAAAATTTATTTATTTATTTATTTCTGTATTTATAGACAGATCCCCCCTGTAAGACTCTGCCCTTTGTGTGTGTGTCTGTGTCTGTGTCTGTGTGTGTGTGTGTGTGTGTGTGTCACTTCACCAAAAAAAAAAACTTCTGAGAGACGTTGGGGATCATTGTGATCTGAAAAATACTTCAGAAAGTCTACAAAAGTAAAATTTGACTCGGTGGGCCCCAGTTGCCCTGGGTCTGAGCCCTTTAATTTTCTCGAAATTAGCTCGAAAAATAAGTTACAGCAGTTCATTCCTATGGAAAATTTTAAACTTCATTTAAACAAAAAAAACACAAATCTTACTATTACCAAAATAACACAGCACAGGTCTTGTCATGATTATATACGTATCTATAGTGTAAAAATAGAGTGCTTTTTTTAAGTTCTCCAATAATACTGTCGGATAACAATTACACTGATGAAGGCTGGGAGTGCAAATACAGAGGGGTTTATTATTGCAGCACAACTGGGTTGCAGTCATGGGCAGGAGTAGCTTATAAAGAATGTATTCTTAAATAAGGAATGCTGGGATTAAATGAAGACAGCATCAGACTGAGTGGGAAGATTAGCATACATAACTTTTGAAAATATTTTTTCAGTTTTTAAATATAAACAGCTTTTGAAGGAAATTCAGGATATTTAGACACTTTGATTTTGGATAAATTTTAAAATCTAGGATAAAAACTAAAATTTGTCCAACTTTGAACATTAATTTACACTAATTGTTAGTATAGTTTTCAGAGTTTTCAATGCATGCTAATTTTGTTTGTAGGATTGAGAGAATGTATAGGTTCTGAGAGGTGTAACTGTAACACCTATAAATGTGAAATGCGTTTGCTTTAGATTAGTTACTCTTTGTTAAAAGCAGCGAAGGATACCAGCAAAAAGACAGAAAAACCCATTACCACACATGTAAAGATGAACTAATGCAGAGCTCATACTAAAATAACCCTTTATATGCCGCCATTGAAAGGCGAGAGCGGAGGAATTTATGACCCGCCTCTGCAGTACCACAACCCCAAATGTTTTGAGGCTAAATGGTTGGATGGAGGTGATCTACATCTTTGGTTAATTATTTTCTAATAATTACAGAACAATGATTGGACTTTTATCCAGACACAATGTTAATATATTATAAAAAATTATATATATATATATTCCCTCTATACCTTTGGTTATATTTGGAATCTCAGTTAGGTTGATGTCCATAGTGGCATAGCTTGTAATGAGTGTAGGGGTTTTCGTTAAGTTGACATAATGTCCAGCCAAAATATGAAGCTCTGGAAAGAAATAAATCAAATTGCTTATCTGTGTTCAAAGATTAATAAGCGTTTAAAAAATGCTACAACTGGAATAAAAAAAATCTAGTTTAAAGTTTAAAAAATGCCAAACCTGCAAACTTGTCGCTTTTCTGTGACAATTGGCATTTTCTTGGCCAATTCTCAGTGTTTCCGTGCTGTGCAGGCCATTATTGAATAATTCTGATAATTGAAATTTTTCTGGGCCAGTCCAATTCTCAGCGCTTGCTCCAGAATCTTGAAACACACTCTGGCTACTGAGCTCGCCTGTGATAAGACACCTGAGCAGTGACTACGTGTAAGTATGGAAACCCTGAAGGCAGCATCTTATGTACAATTCGAGGTAATTCGATCTTTTTGGAGCAAAAACAATTTTTATTTTCTTGCTCAACTGAGGCAATTAATCTCAGCTACCATTTTTTTAAAGCGTGTGCTTCAAGCAAAATGACTTATGTCAGCTAGCTATGCTGGAATTTTCATTAGCAAGATAGCAAACTTTCTAGCCATCTAACGTTAGCTAGTTGTAATGTTAATTCCAGCATTGTCTGATTGTCTTGCTAAATAAAGTTAGACACTTATCTTGCTACGCAAGGACATGCAGGTATTTCAGCTAGCCAACTTGTAACCTTAGGCTACCACTTAGCCATATTAGTCTCTGCCCTACTCGAGTTCTGAGCTACCCTGAATATTTATTACGGAGTTTGTTGTGTGCGATCACGCGTAAAGTGCCATTCACACCATTCACATACATCGCCACTCGCCCATCTCTTGAGCGATAACTGTCAATAGAATGTGAATGTGTTCCAGCAGAATATAGTGAGGTAAGGACAGAGATAAAATAGTAACTATTTTATGTCATTCAAGGCAAGTGAACCGAGAGGAACTGGATTTAGCCCTACTATTAAAAAGTGGATATGTGTTGATGTGGGTAGATGTGACTGAGACAACTACTGATGCAAGTGTAACATAAAGCAATTTCTATTCATACTAAATCCCGCCCAGGGCAGCCCAGAATTAGAGTAGCCTTATATCTCAAAACTCAGTCCTTGAGATTGGTCTGTTGAGATTGGCTAACATATCCTGTGATTTTCCATTTCAGAATAAGGAAGCTTACTAAGGAGGACTTATTATATGTAGCACAGCTAGACTTAGCAGGGAGGTGCAAGTGGAGCTGGGTATGGCTCAAGGTGGAATTGAAGCAGGAAGTGCAGGTTGTTGTGCATACACTACCACTTTCATTGTACTTCAAAAAAGTTGATAAGGCAGGCCATGCTAAATGTACCTTATGTATAAAAGAAATAAACTATGCCAGGAATGGGGCGCATGCCCTAACATTCCACTGTGCCACAGCCAAACACAAGAAGAGGAGGCTCTGGCCAGAAGGCGACATGTGGCTAATCAGCGAAAGTGAGCTTGTGAAATCCTTGTTTAGGCTAAGAAGAAACGCCACGCCACACTGGCACGCCACACCACACTGTTTACTGTCACCTTTTTTTCTGTGACGAGTTTGCAGGTCTGTTATTAATGATTAATTAAATACTTAACATTAATGTGAATGTGTACGATGTACCACAAGTGTAGTGTTTTATATTTCACCAGCAGATTTCATACCTAATGTTTGGAGAGTAATGTTAATGGACCTGTAGGTATCTGTTTTCTTTACCAGTGCTGATGCCAGTTTCTCAATGACATTCATTAAAGCATTTCCATAAGAGTTTTGCTTATTTTGGTCCAAAACACTAGTTGTTAGATTCATTATTGTGGTCAAATACGTTTCCACAGTCTAGCCAACAGACAGGGAGACTCCCATGAGTGCATCAAACAAAATTATTATTATTTTTTCAATAAAAAAATCTATAGCTACAGTTTGTAGCAGCACCAAACAAGTCTCACCTCTTGCGGTAAGTATCGAGCAATGTTATACTGAATTTGGTTCAGGAACTCCAGTGCACACTGGCCTGTCAAATTAAACTGATGTGGGAACAAATTGGCAAACCCAGATGAAACCCACGTGAACACTGTTAGAACATGTGAAACTCCACATAGCTCAGCATATGCTGTCTGTCAACTGTAAAGACATTATACATGTATAAAATGAACTTACCCTGCATGGGTCAGTCTGACTAATGAGAGCAAAAGTAGTGAGGCGCTTACAAGAGCACTCAGTCCAAGTACTATGGGTATTTATTACAGAACATGTGTCCCATGTGTTTGTCTCCCAGTCCATACAGAAGAGAAAGGCATCGGGGTCTAACGGCTATCCAGTGAAGGGGAAAGAAAAGTAAAACAATATATTGGTTTATGATTGAATTCTGCAAAAGCAGCAACAACAATAGTAATAATAATAATAACTGTGATGTGTGTGAGGTTAAAGTTGACTGGTTTAGTGAGATCTGTGTTTCTGAAAAGTGTTGCTGACACCACAGTGGACATAATAGTGGTTTTAGTTGCGCTGTTGGCTGTGTTGAAGAAGCTGGGTTTCAGGACTTCTGCCACATTGGCATAGCTCATGACAGCCACTGCAACTGATTCTGAGTTGAAATGAAATTGAAAAGAAAAAAACTGAGTTATAAAGTTGTGAAGAAAAGTGCATAGTTTATGCATGTAGAGTATACAGTGTGTACTTTGCAAAATACATAGACTAGTGGTGGCTCCATGATGGTATTGGGTTGGTTTACCTGGCATTCTGTGGGACTACTGGTACATCTACAAACATTTCTTTCTTGTTTTAGAATTTCAAGTTAAACAATTCAGCCTTAGGAAATTCAGTGTTTAAAATTTACCCAGTAAAATGTGCCCTTTAAAATTTAACCTTTAAAATTCAAACATCTACATCTGGGACCAAAAGGAAAAGTAGTGGCACATGGATAGCACAGAAGAGAAGATTCCATCACACATAGGCTTTTTTTTCCATTTAACCACCTCACTAGATAACAGCTGCTTCTCTCAGAGAGAAAATGAACCAAACTGGGTTTGGGTTTGTGAGGGGGTTTAGTTTCTCATCAGCATTTGGCAACAGGAAGTGGCTGCTCCATTTTTCAAGGAATGACACAGAGTGGCACCGGCCACAGAGAGTGCCACTCAATGGAAGGCAGGTTGTAAAATGTTGTTGGAGCATAGAGACGTGATAGGGCAGGTACAAAGCGGGAGGGCGGGGCTAGGGTCAGATGTGAAAAGCATTTAATAAAGCTACGTCACCTGAGAGAAAACACATACTTTCTAGTTTTATTTACAAACAGGAAGACGAAGTGCAGTGGCAACGTGCCAGGTAAAACAGGCAGTGGCTAAGATGGGTCAGGTTAGAGAAGTGGAGAATCACCTTCAGAAAATCGCCTTGGGTAGGTAATGATCCAAATTGTAAGTTATGTTGTAGAAAAGGCGCATATTTTGTCAGCATGCAAGGTTAGTTTATCGCAGGGCCGGTTCACATGGAGGCATAATCAGGTGCTCAGGACTCTTGTGGGGTGCTCGATAGAAACTGTATAAAGGCTAACAATATGGCATTTAGTAGTGGTAGGTGAATTAACTTAGTATAGAGGCAGTATAGAGGAGAACGAACACAGAGGGTGAACACTGTTAGTTGGAGTGAAGCATGAAATATACAGTATATGACTTCATGCCGAGCAGTTAGTATACTGCTGTTGCCGTTTGTCCAAAATTGAATTTTATATGTTACCTATTGTAGGAGTTTTTATCTGTTTATTTTATTTCGTTTATTTTTATTATTTTTTTTTTTTTACATTTATTCTCATTCTTTATTGAGTCTATTTATTTTGTGGCTTTTGGATCTATTTGTGTATTATGAGGTGTGTGTGTCTCCTATGTGTTTTAGTGGTGAGGTTCTTTTACAGGAAGAGAATAAATGGAAAATGATTTCAAAAAGGTGGTTTTGAGACCCTTACAATTAGCATCCACAAATGATTCAGGGATTACTACTGTACCATCATTATTCTTAGGAAGCCCTTTGACATCAATATTCAGAGACACATTGAATAGCTGTATTGGCATATTGTTCAATGTGTAAAATTTAGGTCCAGACACAATCATCCGAAAATCTGGAAAGAAATAAATTGATTTTAGCTGTGTATACTGATAAAAATAAAAAATAGAAAAACATTCCTCATTCCCATAACTCTGAATATTGTATAGGTGTATTGCATAGTTTACAAACCTAAATTTGTGAGCTGCAATTTGTTTTCATAAAAGGTGTCTGTTTTCTTCACCAATGTGGACAACAGTTTCTTATTTACATCTAACACAGCTTTTCCAAAGGATTTTAGATTGTTCCAGTCTGGAGTGTGGTTTATCAGACAAGTCATAAGGTTCATTGTAGTGTTTAGATAAGTTGCCACAGTCTACCAAGAGTCAAGAGAGACACTTATCATTACATATTTAAATGTGATTAAAATCGTATTAAATTTTTTAAGCTTTTTACAATAAAGAAATAACACTAAATATGCTTAACTGCTTGAGGTACCTCTTTTTGTGTCCTGTTCTTAATATAATTCAAGCAGTCTGTTGCAAACTCTGCAGTGATATTAGCCTAGAAGAAATAAATAATTTCATTAGCGGTGGGTTAATTAATTGTTTTTATATTATGAATTCTTCAAGTTATTTTCAATTATTTGTACAATTAAGGTAAATTCAATTTCAAGGCTTATTTATCCACCCAGCATATCTGCAGGTCTCAAACATACCGGGCAATTTGCAAGCAATGTCAAACTGCAGTCTGAAAAAAAAATCCATTACATAGTTCTTTATCTGCAATATTGTAATCCTGTAAACATTGTCTAAAAATATCTAAAGTCAAGCATTATTTGTTTAAAACATAATCATGTGTTCATCTCCCTCATCTCGAGCTCATTGTAAGCACAACCACAATCAGCACAGAAACCGCAGAGACTACAGATGCTCAGTACAGTGATTGGAATCTTTTTAAAGAAATACTGTTAATGGCTTATCCAATATTTTGTTGAAATGTGTGTTTTGCTAAGTTGTTCAAAATCTGCTGAGCTTCTGAGGTTTTTACACCCAATGGCCTCTTCATACAGAATTGTGCAAAAAAAAAAAAAAAAAAAAAAGATTACCTGTGTAGGAAGGTGCAGAACCTGAAAGTTAGAATAAAGATCTTGTATTCAATCTGACAGATAACAGGTAACCAGTGATATGGTATGATGTTTGGTGAGTGTAAGTACTCGTTTAAGTTTTAGACATACTTAAGGTGGTTGAGGAGTGTAGCAGGGGGGCGTAAAATGGATTTACAGTAGTCAGTGCGTGAAAAAAATTAAGGTACCAGTGTAGAACAAAAAGGGATGGAGGTGAACAATATTAAAATATTGCAGTCTTGGTGAGAATTTCAAAATGACGTTCAAATGTCAGCGGTGTTAAGTTGTTTTTTTGTATGACCAGATCTGTGCAATAATGCAGTTGGCAGAATTCACTAACTGTGTTTTTGGGCCTACTAGAACTAGTTTTGCTGGTTCTAACTTTAACTGAGAGTTTGATGCAGTTTTTGAGTGCTCAAAGCTTGAGACCTGGCCTGCCCTACAGACTGCCTTCTGCCCTTGCCCTTTTTGGATACCTTAACCTGGCTTATATGACTGCTTTTTGGCTCTGACCTCATTTTCCTGAGCCCTGGTAATGCTACACTGCCACAAGAATTAAGGTTGTCAGCTACAAATAGTAAGCATTTTGTTGTTCATTTAACATTGACAATTCGATAAATGCATCAGCCGATTCATTTAATAAATTAGCTTTTCATTTACTGGTGGGCTTAAATGGTACATCCCATTAAAATGCATGCAAACTGCAGCAAGCACATGCTAATATTCAACTTTATATTGCTGAATGTGGGCACAGTAGTAACTGCTGTAATATTTAATATAAAACTATATTTAGGCTTCATGCGTGGTTTTGTGAGCATATCTTACATTTTGATAAGTAAACATTTCACTGTTCACTGTGTGACTTTAAATCTACTTTACTATATATACATAGCACAAAAAGGAAATTTGTGTTTGGTAGATTATTTCTTTGTTGTAACAAAGCTTCTTGGCAATCTTATACCACTGGAAAGCCTGTTAATGTCCCTTTTAAAATGGTGCCACAATTGCAAGGAACATGCATTTGTGGAATGAGCAGCAGAGCTAAATATGTGGGTTGTGCCCATGAAAAATTTGCCAAATGTTCTCTGCCATGTCGTCTTTACCATAATAAAGAACGTATCTGTATGTATTTTGAAATGTACATCAACCAATTAATAAATATTCAAATGGGAGGTAAATTTTACCCTTTAACAAATTATGTCACTTACAAATTATGGTAATATTTTTGGGAAAAGTAGCAAAACCCTTGGGATTTTGGTGGGCTTAATGGGTACCATTACCCTATACCTGTATGTGGAGAGTTGTGTATATTCAGCTACAAGAAGAACAGTGTGATGAGACACTGATGTAGTGTAAGTGAGAATGGTTTAGTTGGTGTTAGTGGGGTTGAGGTCAGGACTGTTTTGTGTACCTGTTGTGGAACAGGTTTGGACCTCTTAGTAAAGGAAAATTATAGGGCTACAGCAAACAAAGACATTCTATACAGTTGTGTTTTTGGACTTTAAAGTCAGAGTTGGAGAAGTGCATCTGGGTGTGAGGCTGAGGGGTGCATATACTTTTGGTCATATAGTGGATGATTTTGACTTAATTCTCAGTTCTGGTTGTGTGTACACTAGAAGGTGTAGTAGCAAATGCTGTTAGTAACACTGCTAGAAAGAAAAGTGTGACATCTAGAGAAGAAGCAGATGAAAGGATTGTATTAATGATATCTTTTATACACCTAATACTCATCCCTACCATTGTTGATTATATAAAATATAATATTTATATAAAATAAATAATTATATAGTAAAATGAAAGGAAAACCAGTATCCATTCAGGACATTTGTTGTTTTATTATTATTATTATTATTATTATTATTCAATAATTACTGCAAATTACTTTTAGCAATTGCAGTGATAATAATAGTTTTTAAACTCTTAGTATTAGTCTTAGTATTTTTTAAGCTCTTAACTAATTTTCTTTAGCTAAACACAACAACAGTGTCATTTTCAAGTTTGTCTGATAACGCCACCATCCAGGGCCTCATCACTTAATGATGTGACGGTCTACAGATATGATGTCAGATTGTTATCAGCAACTTCTGCCTCACCATAACTAACGGGATGATCATGGATCGTCAGACGCTGCAGGAAGATGGCCATATGCATAGGACTAGTGGGACAACATACACCAGGGTTTATACTTGCATACATACTAACACTTTCGTATTCTTCTTCTATATTCTGCTGTTTCCTTTAGGGGTTGCTGCAGTGGATCAGTCATTTACGACTTGTACATCCTCCTTTGGAAACTTTTCCAAAACATCCTACCTCTAATAAACCGGTTCCTAATCTTGTCCATCCTTGTTCATAACATCTTCCAATCCATACAACATAGCACTCCTCACTACTGTCTTAAACTTTACCTTTCATAGCCTTTTATTACAAATCACTCCTGCAGTGCTTTGCCACCCATTCCACCCAATCTGTATCACATTCTCCATTACTTTGCACACACAATCCCAGGTATTTAAACTCCTACCCTCTCATGACTTCAAGTCTTTGTAGCATTTCCCCCACCATCCCTCTCATTTACACACACATACTCCATTTTACTCTTGGTAACTTTAATTCCTCTTTTCTCCAACGCATAGCTCCATCTCTCCAGCCTCTCCTCAACCTTCTGCCTTGTGTCACTGCAAATCACAATGTCATCCACAAACATCATGGAGACTCCTGCCTCGTATGTCAGGCTGTCCGTGACCATTGTAAACAAGAAAGAACTACTGTCATTCCTACTGCACATCTCACTGCTGTCACAGTATCCTTATACATATCTTGCACTGACCTCCCATACTTCTCTGCCCAACCTCCCCATTTTCCTTATACAATACCACAGCTTTTCTCTCAGCACCCTATCATAAGCTTTCTCTAGATCTACAAACACAATGCAAATCCCTCTCCACACTGCTTAAAACCAAAGTTTTAGTTTTAGTTCAAAGCATATCTTGCATACTGTGTAAAGATTCACCACCTCATTCCCAAACCCCCACACTTATGTTTAACAATAAAATACTTACTTTGTAATTGCAGGATCATTTTTGCATTTCAGTTGTGTCTTTGGTGGTCCATGAAAAAACTCCTGTTAAGCGAGAGTGTGAATATGAGTGTGGCCATACAGCTGAAACTGGATATTAATATCCTTACTTCTGTGAATATATGCAAACCATAACCATTTGCATTTGGCACCTAAAGTATGTGTGCAACATTGTTAGTGCTGCAGAAACATTGTTGGAGCATTTGCATATACATTTGCATTAGAGCTGCTGGAAATTTAATTTGTCACTTCAATTTTTTACCAGCCACCATTTTGTAATCACAATTTTGTCTTGGTTAAAAAAAAACAACAACATAAACACACACATGAATCACATGGAAATGGTTTATTTCAAAATCATACATTTGGTTATTCGTTTTTTTTTTTTTTCATTTTTGTGTATTAGACTTTATCAATGTACCAACATTCATAGTCTCTTTGTCACTCTGGTTTTAATATCCCCCGCCTGCATCTGAATCAGATTCTGACTTCCTGTCCCTTCCTCCCCTCCTGGCAGGGATGTGGTCAAAGTCCTCGATTGAGGGGGCTGGACCATCATGAGGTCAGAAAGGGAAGCAACATTAAGGCTTGACCTCCAGTCACTTTAAATAAGCTTCCTCACATTAAATCCCGTCTCGCAGTCAGCAGTGGAGGCTGGAAGTCCACCAAGCTAAGCACATTAGGGCACTGGTGATGTAGCATTTGATTTATCTCAGGCCAGGTTGTGGAATGGAGACTGTCACCCTATAAAGCTGTTAGTCTTGCTGCTGGCCGAAACGTGCTGTCAACAATGGAAGCAAAACATTGACTGGCTGCTTTCATCAAATACTAGCCAGTCACGTAACTCGCCACTGTCAGCTCTTTTACACCTCTATTTAACCTTCAGTTCACCTCTTGCCTCCTCTTGAGAAGGGTTGATGAGATCTGCTACCCGCTTGACACCAGCAATATACTGCCACCTTTTTTTTTCTTTCTTTCTTTTATCTTTTCGACGGTAGGCAGTATTAGGTGCATTTACCACCAACTGCAGAACTGGACTGTGGAGCGTGACTTCAGGAACAGAACAACAGAGACCGCCACACTTATGTTTAGTTCTTCTTCTACTGCTAAAGGCATTAGCAGCACAGGCATATTGATGCCTCTAACCCATTTGTATTACTAAATTGAATGCTCTCTGCCTCTCCTGTCTATATTGCTAACCCGCCATTGTGGCTTCTGAGTTGGTCAAATTTTCCCATTACTTCATAAATTTACCTGCCTTTCCCACCCCGGATATGACAAGTCAGCGAGGGGAACAAAGAGTAAAGTGTTTTGCATTACGCTTTTGAAAACCTAGTCACTGATGTTGCACTCTGCAAGATCAGCACATAACACAGTTAGTACTTAATTCTGAATCCGTATCCCTCTCACCTGACCACACGTTACAGATTTATTCAAGATAATAGATCTCAAAATTATTAATTTAATCTACACCTAGCTGCCATGTAACAAGAAAAATTAAGGGACTTGTACTCTATTTTATGTGTTTATCATTTTTGACTATTAGGTATTTGCTGTCTGTCTTTAGAACAGGAGCAAAGTAAGACATTTCTCTAATGTAGCTATGGCACTGTTCATACCTAACACGTGTTCTGGTCAGATTTCAACTGATCACTGTTCTGCTAGTTTTATTGTATAGATTATGTTTAATACATTGGTTCTGTTTCACACTTTGACAATTTATTAATATAATAGCAATGGCAGTGTGCGAGGGGATTGTTTTTAATTTAGTGTAAGATTTTTAAAAAAGTTTTAACTCAAATTGTATGTTCATCCTATGAGAAATAGCTACTACACTTTATGTTTGCATGTGTTTCTGATGCTGGAATACACATCTTTAATAAACACTGGCACTGTAAATCTTTGAGAGCAATTTAAGCTATCACAGATTTATATTTATGTTTTTGTCATAAACCACTCCAAAGGCAGTGAAGGACACAAGCAGAAAATGCTTTAATTTTAATAAAATTTTAAGAGAGAACAGAGACAATGGTCAGGTGATCTATAAACAAAAATATCATGGGTTAAGCAAAATACAATTGTCAGGGTGCAAAACTAGAAAAACTAAGCATGAAAATAAGACTTGGTACATGCAGCAGCAACACAACACAAATGATACTTTGCGAAGTAAATAACTACTTGCTTCATTGTGGTATTGATTTGGGTGTTGAGAATTGTACCATTTGTATTGACTTTTAAAATTCTGCTAATCTGAAATCAGTGCTGTGTCTCCTGAGTCTCCCTGACTTCTGTAGTGGTGCCAGGGTTTTTTACTGAGCAAATATCACACAGAAACATCCGGTACTGCTGCCTGACCTGGAGAATGAAGTAATCATAAAACACAGAATAAGTTAATAGATTTCCATAGAAAACCTGTACTGTATGCCTATTACAAAATATGCAATTTAATTAAGTCTGTTCAAAATCTTAATCTTACATTTTTTTCTGACCAGTAAACAGTAATAAATCTGCTTTGAGCTGTTTTACTAATGTGCAATTCCACTATACAAAAGTAGGACAGATAGCTGAAAAGTCATTAAGTGAGACAGGTGAGTGGCTGTCAGGTGAGTGCTGACCTCTTGATTAAGAAGGCAGTGGACGATAAAGATGAAGGTGCCCTGCTGGGAGCTAAGGAACAGGAAGACGTTATATAAAACCTCATTCTCACTAGGGATATATGAGATTATCCAGTAGCAACCAAGGATGATAAACTGGGCCAGGGATTTAAACATCACACGCATTATAACATCTGTATTATCTGTGTTACGTCTGTGCAAGTTCTCATTTCTCAGGTGTTTGAGGGTGTAGATCATCATGATAATGATGGCGATATAGAGAAGCACATTTGCCTGCACACAACAATCAGAAATAGAGCTATTAAACAAACCTGTTAGATGCACTTTATCAGATATAATACGAGTGCTGTGTGACCCTAAAGAGAGTGGTATTATGTCTGTAGTAGTTAGCAAGCTGTTGGCTACTCTTCAACCTTCAGAGAAACCATCACCAGTCATCCTGGCTAGGTATTCCTCTCTCTACCTTTTCTCCATCATGTGCTCTTCAATCCCGTTCTTACTATTTACCATTCACACAGATATCACTGCAGAAAACGCAATCTCAGCAATCTCACCCATGCTCCACTTTTGATACACTGCCCAACTGTGGTGGCTGGTGGATTCTAGAATTGCCAATTTGCAGTAAAGAAGGCAGATCACTTCTTTGGCTTTCGACGAAGGCGGTCGCACTTTGTCCCTCTCCTCTCCCTTATCTCTCCTGCTTGCTTCCTCTGTCTTGTGCAGTCCACTGTCCAACCAACCTGTCCTGCCGGAACGCTTGCAGCTGGCGACGCAATGGACGCGTGGGAGAAGTGTCGTGTGCCTGGCTGCTCTCTCTGTGGAGGACATTAAGGACATCTACCTATTCTACCTATTCGGAATGATTGGATTAAGCATTGTCCTGGGTTTTTGCGAAATTCGAGATATGGGGGCAGCTGTCCAAGGCCCCACAAAGCTTCCTGAAATGATTCATGTGGTGGGCAGAGCCGTTGGCACTCAGACTGTGACTATAAAATGCAATGAAATCATCTTGGAGAAGCTTACAGCTTTGCACATTTTTTGGAGACCAGAATGGACAATAAGGGAAGTTTGTTAAATTGGAATGTGGCTTCTCGCCTGAAACCTAACTAATCTTATCTGCTTTCGGCTCCCCGTATCAGCACTGGCCGCTGCTGGAACAGAAACTTCCCCAGAAGAACACCGCAGCGAGACGCTCTTGTATCCCTTATCCTGGTTTACCCTAGACTTTTGGAAATTGTCGACTCTGCCTGGGACCTGATCAAGGTTGGCTCCATGGCAACTTGCTGTGTTATTGTTATGACACCCTGCGAACTGAGACACCTAGACTGGGCTGCCAGGCACAGAAGGTTATTTCAGGACCCCCCCACTAACCACCCCTTGTCCAACGCCTTCGCAGCTTTTTCCCTAAGGTGCGGCGAGGTGGCGCTGTCCTGCAGCTGCAGAATCCAGAATGGCTGCTTGCTGGCACTGGGTTGTCTCCACCCCCCACCCCCTCCCCCTTTGTGAGTCTTATTCTTCATGTTGTAATGTGTGTTTATATGCTTCGTGCTTTGGGTTTTTCCCTCCAGCCCCCACACTGTATTCCCACTCGGAGCAAAAAAAACTTTGTTAATTGATTTCATTACTGCCCTTGCCTCAGCTCAGTCTCTCAACTTTCTTGCCCTGACCAAGACATGGATCTCTCCTGAGAACTCTTCCACTCCAGCTTCTCTCTTATCTAACTTCTTCTAACTTCACTCTCCATGACAGAGTGAAGGGGTGGTGGCACTCGTTTGCTCCTCTCCAAGCACTGGCACTTTACCCCTCTCTCTTTTCTATAACTTTCCATTTCCACATTTGAATTTCACACTGTTACAGTGTGTTTCCCAACAAAACCATGCATTTTAGGTCACTTCATAGATGGTTTACAGATTTTGGCTTGCAAAAACTATTTTATATTTCACTAAATAAACCATGTTTCATGGTTCATGGATTTTGAAGTCTGTAGTACTCACTGCAACAATAAAAAGTATAGGAATGTTAAAGATCCCTTCTATATCATTAGTTCCCCAGCATCTACAGAGAGGAAAAGACATATCGTTCATGTTAAATTTAAAACAGAACATATTATGTTATGTTATGTTATGTTATATCATATTTTAATCTGGTAAAATTGGGTATTGTGATTATAATGAGGTAAAAACCCACTTACTCTTTATCAATAGAATTTTGTGGACCCACTACAGAGCGCACAATCACCACAACCAGGGGAATGAGGTATCCAGTTATATTTAACCATTTCCACTTAAGCCCATGTCCCATGTTTGATCTGATCTGTGATATATTCTTCATGTAAAGGAAGAGCAGCACAGTTTCAGTGAACATCCAGACAAATGCGGAAACATAAAAGAACCATCGGATACCATTCATAACTGCACAAGCTTGCTGCAAAGAGAGAGAAATTGTCAGGAAATATCGAAATATTGATTTTGACCTGCTTAACATGTAAACAGTAAGTTAAAACACTCACCGGGGGACGTAGATGGAGCTGAAACAAAGGTTTGAGCAAGTCAAAAAGGTGAAAAAGCAGGAGGTTTAAACACAGTTTTATTAGAGCTGTGTTGGTGACGTTTGTGTTCCGACAACAAAAAGCAAATGTCAGTAAACACAAGGTCAGGAAGATAATTCCCACTCCCTGAGCAATGGACATGTTCAAAACTGTGTGGCAGTGCAGGGACACTGTGGCTCCAAACAGTGTCTAAGTAACAAACAGGGAGAGGAAGCAATAAAAATGATTACATGGTCAGATATGCTGTTCGTTATTTATTCATTTATTTTCAGAAGAACTTAATGTTGGCCTGGGTTGTAGTAAATCCTTGGATCACTTTATTAATCCCAGGGGGAAATTCAAGTATCACAGCAGCACAGTAAAACAGGACATAGCAATATATTGTAATAGAGGAAGAAAAATAGTATATCAAAGTAAACAATATAAGTGTGATGTGCAGTAGCTGTATGAGATGGTAACATGCATGGTAGTAAAGTGACAGTGCAAGTACACATAGAAATATGTATGAAGTCCAGTAGGTACCATATAGCATTCACAGAATGTGCAGAAGGGAACCATATCATATTAACAGAATGTGCAAATGTATAAATAATAAATATACATTACAGTATGTTATGACATGTGGGTGTGGGTGACTAGAGTACATTGTAGTCCAGGCTGTCTTGTACATGGTTAGTACAGGTTAATACACACTAAAGAAGAGTTGTACAATGAGATAGCTGTATGTACAGTGGGGCCAAAAAGTAGTCAGCCACTGATTGTGCAAGTTCTCCTACTTAGAAAGATGAGAGAGGTCTGTAATTATCTGGTCTTAAGTATTTTTATATTTCTTGCATTTACTTTTGTATATATAGATTGTTTTATATATTACTTGTATAG
>JAOVVF010000027.1:14617009-14633588 GCA_028565595.1 Duopalatinus emarginatus
TTAACCCATCCGTGCAGTGAAACACACACACACACCAGTGATCACTAGGGGGCAGTGAACACACTTGCCCGGAGCAGTCCCAAACCACGGCGTCCGGGGAGCAGTTGGGGGAATTAGGTGCCTTGCTCGAGGGCACCTCAGTCGTGTCGTGCCCTGGGCGGGGATCGAACCCACAACCTTCCGGTCAAGAGACCGGTTCCCTAACCACTAGGCCACTGCTGGCCAGAGATTTAGAGTCTGTAATCTAATTAATGGTGTACTGAAGACTGTCCATGTCCATGTCATCAGCGCCAAAACAACAGGAGGGCATTACGGGATTTGTAGCATTAACGATAAATGCATTGCTACACCGGCAGGCCAGCTCCAATAGTAATTTGATATTGCCTCGCAGACCAAATATAATTACACTGTGGGCCAAATTTGGCCCGCGGGCCAGAGTTTGACACCCATGCCCTAAACCATTAACGTCTTCTACCTATCAGTGACACACACACACACACACACACACCTCAGTCCAGACGTTGTAGTGAGACAGGAAGCAGCCTAGTTCTCCTTTAGTGAGCGGCCTGTTGTGATACGGATCACTGTAACCTGGTAACATGCTGATCGCCAACACATGGATCTGACTCTCATTCAGTGCTCTGAGAAAGAGAGAGAGAGAGTGAGTGAGAGAGAGAAAGAGAGAGAGAGAGACAGAGAGAGAATTAAATTAAATACAAAAAAGGGCAATTAAATTCTGGAGCCATCTGAAAGAGAGAGACCAGACCCACACTCATATTATTATAGAGAGAAACCGGACCCACACTCATATCAATATAAAGCTCTGCAAAACCAAGAGCTGAGCAAACACACCAGTCCCC
Organism: Duopalatinus emarginatus; assembly: GCA_028565595.1. Lineage (NCBI taxonomy): Eukaryota > Metazoa > Chordata > Actinopteri > Siluriformes > Pimelodidae > Duopalatinus > Duopalatinus emarginatus. Next base: position 14,617,870 of record JAOVVF010000027.1, read on the forward strand.
TCATCCAACTGGTACTGAGTCACTGTTCCACCACACACAAACACACCATGCTAACACACCAAATACACACACACACACACACACACACACACACACACACACACACACACACACTAACACACTACACACTCAGGATCAGAGTAAATTCTCAAACCGGATTCGGACAAACCAAATGACACAGAGACTAAACTGTATTGATGTGATTGGGAAACTGAAAGTAAATCTCATAGTAAAATGCAGTGTTATTTGGCCCTAAACAGACATTACACTGTGGCAGACTATCTGATCACATGACTGATTCTAAACTGAGACACACCCTGACCAAGTACAGACTCAGTGTCCATCACCTGGACATAGAGCCGGGGAGACACTGTCAGTCCTGGGGTCCGCCCCAAGAGAAGAGAGTGTGTCAGCAGTGTCCACTCAATAAAACTGAGACAGAGCTGCACTTCCTCACTGAATGTCCGAAATATACAGACATCAGAAATCATTACTTCACCAAATTCACACAAATCAAATCTAGAGAGTGACCAAGTCAGACAACACACACACACACTTACTTTAGATCTATATATTATATTTTATTGTACTTTATTTTGCTTTAACTTATCTAATTTTATTATAAAAAATGTATTATTTTTATTTCCTATTTTATCCCTCCCCCTTTTATATTATTATATATATTATTATTATTATTGTTATTGTTGTACGTTTTTATCATTTCTGTGGTTGTTATTGTTTTGTTTTGTACCCCAGCTTTGGGCAATACAAATGTAATATTTGTCATGCCAATAAAGCTTCTTAAAATTGAACTTAGAGAGAGAGAGTGAAAAAGAGTGAGAAAGTGAGAAAGAGAGACAGCAAGAGAGAGAGAGAGAGACAGTGAGAGAGAGAGACAATGAGAGAGAGAGACAATGAGAGAGAGAGAGGCAGTGAGACAAGGACATAATATGAACATGTGGAACATTCTACACAGACTTACAAGGTGTTTGACAGACTCACACATGAGTGAGAAGGAGATTAAGTGATCAGCCATGTGTGTGTAAGAGACAGAGCGAGAGACAGAGACAGAGCAAGACGTACTTGCCATCCACTGCATTGACGATCTTGCAGGTGATCTCCTGCTCCCACAGAGTCCTCAGCATTCTCTCTCTACGATCCGGACGCCTCCGCAGGTTAATCATGAACACCTGCAACAACATTCACAGCCTTTTACGCTTCTGAGATACCACAGTAGTGCAACATGCTGCTAACACTGGAGACTCCTTCTATAAACCACACAGTGTCCCACATCCAGCACATGATTTAAACCGGGCCGCTGTCCTAGAAAACTAATCCCCACCTCCTGATCAGAACAAAATGAGAAGTTCAGTCTCACCTCATCAAAGCCCAGTTTATCCGGGTGTTTAGGAGGGACAGAGAGATGCACCGAGGACTCCGCTGGAGAACCGTGGACTGGGAACACAGAACACACAGTCCAGGGTGTTAGTATCAACTACAGTAGCGTTAAATCGATCAGTCGTTCACATTAACTCACCCATCACCTCCAGCAGAGTGTGCAGGAAATTATCAGCCTCGTCTCGCAAGGAATTATGGGTGTGCAGCGGGACGGGAAAGTAACCGTAAGTCTCCTGGTTACACAAGTACATCTGAATCTCTGGACAAGGAGAGACAGAGAGAAAGACTGGATAAATAAATTAGTTAATTAATTAATTACACAAAGCGGTTAATCATCCATTTAATGCTAAAATGTTCATTTATGGTAAAGTACTGAAGTTACTGTCCTAAACAGTCCTGACTCGTCAAGAACTTGTCTGTACAGGACTGGACTCTAAAGGTGTCCTGTGGACAACACATCAGTGAGTCTTGGTTTCTCATGACCCTGTCACTGGGTCAGCAGGTGTCCTTCCTTGGACCACTTTTATTAATTGTAGGTATTAATCGCTGTATACTGGGACACACCCAACAAGACCTGCTGTGTTGGAGATGATCAGACCCGGTCGTCTAGACATCACAGACTGGTCCAACTTCAAAGAAATAGTTTAGTTCCTGTTCTCACTGTTCCCTCAGCTTTGACGTTAATAAAACTTAAAACACAGACTGTCATGTTACCAAGTAGACGTGTAAACTCTTCTGTCCTGAAGTTACAGATTTACCCCTGTTACAAACAACTGACACACACACACACACACACACACACACACCTGCCATGCGGGCAGAGAAGGCGAACACGATGACATCATCAAAGGCCCAGGTATAGTCAGGGTGTGGAGGGTAGAAAGCCAGTTCACTGGAGGCTTGTTTCCTTAGATCCACCAGGAAGGTGGAGTGGACCATGGGGACGGGGAAGCAGCCTCGTCTCTGCTTAGTCCTTATGCGCATGTAGTCCAGCGTGCGTCTGTAGTAGCCCTGTGCTCACACACACACACACACACACACACAGTGTCATGGCTCGAGGTTATAGACCCAGTCTCGTGGCCGGAAAGTTGCTAAATCAATTCCCTGTACTGACGAGAAATGACTGTGGTGTCCTTTCTGGGCACTGTGGAGGGGCTGCCCAACACCCCAGGCAGTGTGTGTATGTGTTTTATTGCCCACACACACACGTACAGACACACACACTACCTGAGAGCTCATTCCACACCAGAAGTTGGAGTACGCAGCTCTGGACTCCAGCATCGGTGCCACAATGGTTTTATTTTCTTTTATCAGCCTCCACAGGACCTCAGGGTTAGTGAGAAGATTATCACAGTCCATCAACTGCAGAAGGAGAGAGAAAGAGAGAGAGAGATATAACACATCACATCCAGCAGGGGGCAGTGTAGACAGCAGACCTGAGGTTTACACTCACTTGCCCTGTACTCGTCTGGACGCAGCTCATAAACATACACAGTTATAATAACTTATAATAAAGTTATAAAGACGTTCTGTGCTCAGTCAACATCATACAGTAAAGTAAATGTCACACGGGGCAGATTATACCCTTCTGCACCGAGTGCAATGTAAAAAAAAAAACGAACACACTAATCAGAGAGTAGAGATTTTGGAACTACTATAAAACTAAACTGATTTGTCTACAGAGGACATGACATGACATTTGACCTGACGTACATGACCAAGTTTAATGCGACGTCTGTATTTTTATGTGACCAAATAAAAGTGTTTGTGTTTATAGAATCTGAGGCCTAGAATCTGAAGTTGATATTTTTAGACGGTTTCTACACACAGCCATAACTTTAAAACCACCTGCCTGACAGCCACCAACCAGCTGGAACCCATCAAGTCATGGACTCCACAAGACCTCTGAAGGTGTTCAAGTGTATGTGTGATTGTGACTAAGTCTTGGTCTCCACATGAGCCTCTCACTGGGTCACTGGTTGTCCTTCCTTGGACCATATTTGGTAGGTATCAACCAATGTATACCGGGACACGGGACACAAGACCTGCTGTTTTAGGAGAGGACCTGACCCAGTCGTCTAGATGTCACAGTTTGGTCCTTGTCAAAGCCACCCCTACTCTTTCCCATTTAGTTTGGAGAACTGACTATTCATCTGCTGTCTAATATGTCCCACCCCTTAAAACCTGCCTCTGTGAGAATCACAGTGATTTACTGTTCAGCGATGTCACATTTATTAACATCAGGCTAGCATTGGACCTGTTTGAGTTAGCACAAGTTAGCATTATTTTCAAACGGTTCAAAATGTCCTCACGTATCCTGTGTGTTGAAGGACACCTCATACTGATTAATCCCACAACACTGCTAGCTTTAAGCACCTAGCGTATATTAGTGGAAACGATGGCTCCAAATACCGTCATAAAGACCAATCACAGCATAGCCCCGCCCACTACCTTCTGCCTAGTTCAGAAAACCAGCGTTCGCTGATCTACAGGTCAAAGTTCATCACAAAGTGAAAGGAACACCTGCCAGAAGTAAATTCTTGTCTACTGCCTACAATTCAACATCTGAATTTTTCCTGGATGTTTCTTCAGATGTTAATTGGACCTGCATCTGCAGTTCTTCACTGTATTAACACAGACAGATGAATGCGTCCCTCCTTTCTACTCCTTCTACAGACACTCATGGATCCAGTTTGCGTTTCATTTCCATTACTGGGGAACATTATTTGTGACGCACCAGGAAGTAGTCGGCCCACATCTTCCTGGCAGTGTCCAGAGCTGCTTGGCGCAGCTTCATTACATGCTCATAGCGCAGGTCGGTCCAGTGCTTTGGGCCGTCTTCATCTTCATACTCACTAACACAAAACCAGAGGAGATGGAGATGAATGAGGAGGAGGAGGGGGAGGAGTTAGAGTCAGTATCCACATCACAAATCTTCAGTGTTTGTCTCACCTGGGCTTTTCCTGTGGTCTCCACTCCACATAGTGATACAGACTCTGCACTTTAATCAGCCACTCACGCAGGAGGAACGTCGTGTTGTCCACATTGTGGTCCGTCGCCACCCTGACAACCAGAACCGGAACCAGAACCAGAACCAGTCAGTATTCAGAAGAAACAGATCTCTAACAAACTATAATGAGTAAAAGTCCATTAGTGGAAAAGGGCAGTGTGTTTCCACATACACACTTTTAGAGTTAATATACTGAATGAGAGGGAGTGTGTGTGTGTGTGAGGAAGAGTAATAGCTAGCATGCTGCCTCTGTGTTTTGAGACTCAATGTTTTCACACCCGGGACGGAATTTCACAAGTAGATGCCACACAACCACACACACACACACACACACACACGCAGGCACACGCACGCACCTTTATCTGTCTCATCATTTTATATTATCTCTAACCCCCCCCACACACAAACACATTCCTGAAGTGAATTACATTACTTTGCTCTTTTTCTAAAGAAAGCGAAACACCATACGCTTCCTCTGAAAGACTTCTCTGTCCATCTGTCTTGCTCTCTGTCTCTCTCTCTCTCTGTCCATCTGTCTTGCTCTCTGTCTCTCTCTCTCTGTCCATCTGTCCATCTCTCTCTCTCTCTGTTCATCTGTCCATCTTTCTCTCTCTCAGTCCATCTCTCTCTCTCTCTGTTCATCTGTCCATCTCTCTCTGTCCATCTTTCTCTCTCTGTCTTATTTATGCAGAATTTATTAGTAAGAAAAACAGTGGATTTATCTGATTATCACAGTGACACGACTCTGTTGTCGATCGTCTTTATTCACAGCAGCAGATACAGACTCTGTGTCGTAGTGATGGAAACGTAGTGTGTACCACCTCACCGCTCAGCTCTGTGTCTCAGGAACACACACACACACACACCTCAAACTGTACGTCAAACATGCACAGACCTGCAACGCCTTCACACTCAGTCATCCACGAGGTGCAACGTGTCGAATCTGACTACTGTAAGAGAACAGTAATAATAAATCCAGAGTGTCTCAGAAGTACAGAAACACCTGTATAATGTGGAAACCGTTCAGCACTGGTGACATCCATCAGGTTTTCCACCTCCCCTATATCTTGTGTCTAAAACTGGATAACAGTATGCAGAACAGTTTTCATTTTATATGGGTGTGGGTTTTTTATTTATTTATTTATTTATTTATTTTTACTTTTGAGACACTCTTTATACAGTTAAGTGCCAGAAAAGCCTATACAAAATCCAGTATGGTGGTGTCTCCATAACACTGTGCAGTTTGTTTATTCACCATTTCACATGTGACCCCTGGGACACCTCCAGACGTCTCTGACAGGTGAACACTATGTGTGATGAGTTCCACCTGTTCATGTCCTGTATTCATTCTGATGGGTTTGTCCTGTTCTAACGGGACAATGGACCACCACACATGTCTAGAGACACCAGATTATGGTTAGAGGAACACTCATCTGAGGTTGGGGATTAGTCATTCACACCTAAATCTCCTGATCTAAGGGTTATTGAAGTCATCTGGGACGTCATGCGACACTCTGTGGAACTCCTCCACCTCAGAATACAACAGTCTGGGGTTCAGTACATACAGAATATTTACACAGACTGGTGGACTCCATGCTCCATGGGGAAGTATTAGACTAGTGTACCCGTTTTTTCTGGCACCTCAGTGTACACACACAGTCAATGGTGTTTGCAGTAATAATATAAATGAAATCAAGTTTACAGATTAACAGGGTTTAGTTATCTGAGTTCCTCAAACACACCAGATGAGGAAATTAAACACATAATAAAGTGCTTGAAAAGAGTAATATATAAAAGTTAAGAGTATCAGAGTATAAAAGTATCAGAGCAGTGAATTAGGAGATCTTTTAAATGACTTAAGAAAAAAAAAACATTTTCTGTTGATAATTTTAATAAGGAGTATTGTAGAGTAATTATAGAGTCATATAAATCTACAGGTTAATTATTACATGTGTTAAGATATGGGTAAGTTATAACATACGACTGTCTCACTGATAAAAAACCAGTTCACCATCCGGTCATCTGGAGCTGTTACTATGGAAACGATTATGCAGAGTGTATTAATATAAAGCTACACTAGAGTCAGAGCTGCTGTTATAAAACTTTAATCAACTCTGTTAGTGTGTATCTACAGTGAAACGAGGAGAGGATTACACTCACTCAGTCACATGATCAACTCATTCACTACATTAATCCCACATTCCTTTTCTCTCTCTCTCTCTCTCTCTCTCTCTCTCTCTCTCTCTCTCTCTCTCTTTCTCACTCACACACACACACACACTTTCTCTCTAGGACCACCGCACTACATATTGACACTGGATATAAAGTCACACTTTGTACTGTTTAAATTTAAGTTTTTCCTTTCAGACAGAAGACATGTGTCCACTTTCACTCTAATCCACCTTTTAGAATTCTTAACTCTCGCTGATAACGGTTCAGAACAGTGAACCACAGGGGTTATGATCAGACTCCTCCCTTAATGGGTGACACTGTGGTTCATCTGTGCAATTTATTTATTATTTTTTTGGTTCCTCTCCCATATGAGAGACCTGGGGTCGATTCCAATAAGGGTCCTTGAGCAAGACTTCTAACACTACATTGGCCTACCTGTAATACCAATAACCCTGTAAGCCGATCTGGATAAGAGCGTCTGCCAAATGCCGTAAATGTAAATGTAAGTGTGTTATTCAGTATGTTCCTTTAGGTAAATAACGACTCATGAGGTTGTATTATTATTATTATTATTATTATTATTATTATTATTATTATGGACTGTTTGTAATAATTTTCAACTGACTGTGAAGTTCTGTTCTCGGCCTGGTTTCACCGTTTGGCTCTTTCTCTCCAAAAAACCGAGTGGAGCCGAATACAGCCGAGAAATACCGAAGGAAGGGGGGGGGGGGTGTTACAGCTATGAAGAAGATGATTGTAGAACATCTGGACACGTCTCAACTCGCTCAATTGCCCCCCCAAACCCCCCACCTTAAAACCCTTCCTCCGGGACTTTACTGTCACGTGCAGAATTATTTTAGCCGTTTCCAATAATTTCCAAGAAGATTCCAGTTATGTTTCTGAACTTCTAGAGAAACATGATCCATCACACTGGTCACAGACCCAGACAACGAGGTAGTCTGTTGAAGACATTATAAACACAAATCCGGACTCACCACACTGCGATGCGGTCCTTTGGGTAGTAAAGGCGGTCGATGGCTCCGAGGACATGCAGAAGAGAGTGCTCTGAGTTGCGGCACACCAGCGCGATCATCACGCGCGGAGCTAGCAGAGCAGACTCGGGGCTCCAGCGCTCCTCCGGGAAATACCCCCAACTCAGGCCGAGCACGAGCAGTGCTGAGGCGGCGGAGAGCAGCAGCCCGCACCGCTGCATGGCGAGACCACACAACACACCGGTACCGGGGGATCCTCCCCCTATCTTTATCTCAATATGCCGACAAGCGATATCACAGTAACACCCCGATCACCGTGCCGTTTCTTCAGTCAGAAGCCACGTGCAGTATTAAAAAAGGACACGTTTATTCAACCAATATGTTTTACCTTTTTATTGACCACGCAACACAACAGCAAACATGACAAGAAAACATCGGCTCGATAGACTTCCCTTTACAGCATGACTTAACAGCACATCGGTATTGCCCCGCCCCTTTAGAACCTACAGATGCGTCCAATCAGAATGTGCCAGAAAGTTTAAAGGGCGTGGCTAGTGCAACAGGGCGTAGTAGTATTTAAAGACATCCCACAGACGGACAGATGTTGAGCTGGGATGGGAAGAGCTGTTTTTTATTATTACTGTTAACATTTATAAACACTTTGTTTAGTTCTATAAATAATCAATATGTGAAAATGTGAAATTTAAATGTATTTGCCTTGCACTATTAATGACTTTTATTGCACAAGCTAACTATAATTAATATTATTTAATCCAGAATCATAAAATTATGATTTTATTATTATTATGATTTTAACTAAAAGTATGATTAAGGTAGAAGATGTGGAAAAAAATCCTGGGGTCCAAATAGACCTATGATTTACACAGTTATTTGGCTGAAAATAAAGTGAGTACTTTTCTGATCACTGTGCAGTGGAATTGACCTCCACATTTAACCAATTTATGCAGTGAAACACGCACATACACACTACTAAACACTAGGGGTCAGTGAGCATACATGGCCCTTATCTGCATCACCTGGGGAGAATTTGGGGGTTAGATACCTTGCTCAAGGGCACTTCACAGACTATAATCGGTTGTGAGGCTTACAAGCCTATGGCTGACCCAATGATAAGTGAGAAAATACAACATTTTAACATAGATCTATATTTTTACAGAACATACCGAGATATGGCTTAGATCTGGTCCACATTTAACACTGTAACCTAACACAGTGGAGTAATGATGATGACTTCACCCAGATCTATCCAGATACTGGAGCTACCGTTTTGGCTGAGTGTTGTATAAACATTTCACATGGTGGACTGCATGTGGACCACATATGTCCAAAAATGTCTATGGTACTAAAGTTGTGGCCAGTTTTGTACCACAGTACACTTGCTACTGCAATAACTGGCCCATAAGGGCCTTGGTCTTCTCCATGTTTCTGTTTTTAATTCTGCAGTAATGATGCAGATTTTTTTTCTAAAATGTTTAATCTTGGACACTAGGGGGCACAATACTCCCATTAGGTCATTTTAGTTTATTTCCTTTGGTTTAGTTTTATTCTGTAGAACTGAGACTGTTAGATAATTTATACTGTTACACTATATACAGAAAAATAGCAGTGATGGCGGTTACTTATTTACTTATTTCTTAATTAAAACATCAGTATAAATCCAGAACCAGGGTCAGCAGTACCTGCTAAAAAGAATAATGGACATAGTGGAGAAGGTGATGGAGCTCAGTGCAGATTTCTCCTGTCCACAACACTGCTAATAAAACACTCTGCTGTCTCAGATGACCATGGCACAATGGCGCCCCCTGTAGATGGCGCACAATACAGCTGCAGGTAAACCCTAACCCGGAACTCGTTAGAGAATTAAAGGTTCTTTACCTTTAATTGTGTGTGTGTGTGTGTGTGTGTGTGTGTGTGTGTGTGTGTGTAGAAGCATGACCTACAATGGATCTGTGTTATAGGGCTCAATACACACCCACAGATTTACAGATGAACTCTGGATCTCTGATCGATGTGGCCTAACTTGGGAATTCTGAGGTTCAGAGTATGAGAGAAGATGAAAGAACTCTGTCCTTACTGAGTAACAAAGCCCTGACATTTTTGTGGATGTACCAGTAAAAAAAAACCTGTACCGTTGTGGAGGCACCACCCTGTGTGTTTTCTCTATAGGTTTGTCTATGGACTGTTATATGATAGCATGGATTGTTTCGTGAAGGTCCAGTGGTATAAAAGTAATAAAGCATTTGTTGTTTTCTGTTACGCCCAAACTCCCTAAACTCCAAATCTTTGACTAGTGCAGTTTAGAATGCATTCATAGTTGATTATAGTGGTGAAATGTGGTGTGTAAAGACTTTGTTTGCTTTTTCCTAGGATTAAACTTTACTCAGTACTTATGTTACTTTTGGTCATGCAGATACTCCACTGATACTCCTGGTGGTAATATTACAGTATATTGGGTGAAGTTGTTCAGCTATAAAAAGACAAACAAGAGTATTTCTGTCTTTCCATCCAGACCCAGTAATCCTCGACCCCTAACTCTTCTCACATCTCCATGTCTGGTGATCTGGTGTGTGTGAGCAGCTCCGCTCACAGGTTTTACTCCTCTAACCCCCTGCAGAAGCAATCGAACAATTTGATTCTTGGTTCTAAGGCCCAAAATGCCAGCTTCAACTGCTGGGATGTGGAGGTGGAAGACAGCAAGCACTGGACCCTCGGTGTGTGTCGACAATCGGCGACCGAGCAAAACAGCACAAGACCTTTGACCCCTCAGAATGGTTTTTGGGGTCTCTGCAGTAACGGTCATTTCTATCATTTCCTGGGGTCCCCAGAGGCTCTGCTTCAGTCAATCAGGCCTCACAAACAGTGTGTGTGAAACTGTTCAAAACTGTATATCTTGACAAGGAGAACTTCCAACGTAACTGGACACTGAGATTTTAAGATGCTAGCAATGACTCTGAGATCGTTTCATTTAGTGTTCAAGGCATTTTGAGAGATTTATTTCCCTTTCTCACCCCAGAAGACAGAAATTCCTTTCTGTGCATCGTTACTGTAAATATAAACATGAGCCCGGAGAAGAAATTCAGCTTCTTAGAGAGGCACATGAATATGATCCCTTTATATGGAATTGGATTTCTCATGGTGCTTTGCGTGCTGCTGATAACATTGTCAGGTAAATGTAAAACCTGAGGGACATTTAAGTTGAAATTGAAGAAGTGCCTTATAGAACTATGTTTAAATTAGGTTAACAATAGTAAAGATATCAGGTCGAGTGTAAAAACAGAAATCTACATATATACAGTAAAAAGTCATGTAATTCAAGCACTTTAACTCCATTTCTGATGTTAATAATGTCACACTTCTTTTTTTACTATGATTTATTCTGTAATTAAATAATTACAGAATCCTGTTTTCTGTTTAACGTCATCTAAAGACAAAGGTGTACAGCCTCCATCTTCAGCCAAAATATTTCAGGATTTGGTTTAATTTGTGATTAATTCATTTGTGGTGTTCTGAGTGATGTAAAATGATGTATAATTATAACACACTAATGTTCTATAAATGATATCAGAATCACACATTGTAAATTTGTATCACTGCATGAAAAGAAAACAAAAATAATAAAATAATTTATTAATTGAAAAAAGATAAAATAAGATAAAATGTTAATATCACTGAGGGTTTGTTTAGTTGTCAGTAGGAAATGAAACAATGTGATGAAGTAAAACTTATTGAATCTCATTAAAGTCCCTTGTTTTGCTCCCTGAACTACGCAATGCAGAAAACAATGCAATGCAGCCTGTACAGTCTAACTAGCAGTTATATGTGATTATCGTCTGTGTGTGTGTGTGTGTGTGTGTGTGTGTGTGTGTGTGTGTGTGTTGAAGTGATGTGTGAAACAGTATCCACACTTCACTCTTTACTTCTTAGCTTGGATGCTTGTTGAACCTCGTGTTCACTATATAGAGCATCAGATCTGCTTGTGATGTCAGTCAGACTTGGACAGAGACTCCTTTTATCTATCTGTCTTCATTTCTTCTGCATTATGTCTATTGTACTGAACATTCTAGTGATTTTAGGGAGAAGAAGAAACAACAGCTATTTGCAGCATGCGATTTTATTATTATTATCTTATATTATTATTTTAATATTATTATTATTATTATCCCAGATTAATAGCAAGTCAGTGGCAGCTGTGGGCCCCAGGTTTTGATCCCCCAGACATGAATGAAGTCTGCCTGTGCGGAGCACTTAAACCCCCAACTGCTCCTCTGGCACCATGGAGATTAAGACTTAAGTGTTAAACCAGTACTGACACATTTTGCCACAACTCTGGGGAACTTTGCGTCACTGTCAACGGTATTATATAGTAAATACAGACATTAAGTTTAAAAACAAGACTCAGATGAGGATGTTGTGTAACAGTCAGATCAACTGCGTTACCTGTCCAAGCTTTGGAAACATTAAACATTTCTTTTTTTGGAGGAAATCATTGCATAAGACAACACTTAAGCAATAACACACGGAGCTGCAGACCTGTAGTGTAATTCTGCCTCTCCACCTTCTGGCCATCCCTCTGTTTGTTTTCTTTACACCAATTACATTCACGTTCCCACCCAGGAGGCGGCCTCTCTCAGGGAGTCTACACTTTTTTTTTTTACTTACTCCACATTTCTTCTGATATACTCATAACTTAGAATCACCACATCTGCCTTAGATTTTCATGGCGTCCTATCTGGAAGACGATCTCTCCTGCCCGGTGTGTTGTGAGCTTTATCAGGACCCTCAGCTCCTCTCCTGTGGACACACATTCTGCCATCAGTGCCTCAAAAAACACTGGAGTGTAACCACCAGTCGGACATGTCCCGTGTGTCGCAGAGTGTCTCTGCAGGAACCCGTGGCCAACCTGGCTCTGAGGAACACCTGCGAGTCCTATCAGAGAGAGAAGGACAGGGAAAAGAAAGAGAAAGAGAGCGGCAGTAAAGTCATGTGTTCTCAGCATGGGGATAAAGTCCAGTTCTTCTGTAAAACTGATGATGAGGTCATATGCTTGAAGTGCAAGAATGATCAGCACAGATCGCACAGAGTTCAGATGCTTACACATGCTGCACGGCAAAAGAAAGTGAGAGAAAGAGACAGAGAAAGAAAATAGTGAGAGCATGGTTAGAAGTTTAATGTGATATGATCTCACCCAGTCAGGTGCTAAGACAGTTGTCTTTTGCTTTTTCCTCACTAAACCTTCTTAGCTTTACTGTATTATCCACCCACATAATTCTCACAAAGTTACTGTTAACTGCCTAACTAAACTTCACCCAGATGCACATTTAATTTGATATGAGTCTAGTGCTGCCTTTAGGAATTTTCCTCATTTCTGTCAGAGGTTATTGTTCGTCTGTTGTTCGGATGTCATAGGAGGACATTGTTCTTGCTGGCACATATACAGTCACGTTGAACGTCTTTGTTAATGACAATTCCAGAGCTGTACTAGTGCTGGACTCAACGTACCAGAAAGGAATGCAACTACAGCTGGTTTCATCGGTATTTGGACAATAATATGTTTGTCATTTTGCCGGTGCACATCACCACAATAGATTTGAGACTTAGATTAGAATAGACTTCAAGAATTTACAGGGGGTCAGGGTGGATCAGCCAGGCCCTTGGGAGCAGAAGGAATCAGGATCACTGATATCTCCTGGTGCATTAAAAGTATCAGATATAACTTGACTGAGTGGGAGGTAAAGAAAGCAGGTAGATAAGAGAATACAGATGATTAGGTATGGTCTTTAGTGTAATGGTTACAGAAAATGTACTTTGTGCAGACATCAAGCAGGAACAAGCAAAACTAGCTAGTTTCTCAGCTGGACATAAAGACTAAGACTGTATGAGTCCTAAACACTGATTAGAAGGCTGTTCCATAACTGTCGGGCTCTGTAGGAGAAGGATCTGCCCTCTTCTGTAGCCTTCGTAATTCAAGGTATCAGCAAACAACCTGCACCTTTTGATGTAGGCATGGCAGATTATAAGAGACTAGAAATTGACTTAAGTACTGTGACATTTACAGATTTAAAAGTCAATATTTTATTATTGATTATATCAATGATATCAATCAATTATATCATTGATTATTTTATAATCAATATGAGATTTGACTATAAGCCAGCTCAGTGTGGATAAGACAGGGGTGATATTTTCTGGTTGTAGTACGGCTGCTGCATTCTGGATTAACTGAAGCTTGTTTATGCACCTACTGAAACAACCCAACAACAAGGCATTACAATACAACCTACCGGCTGAACGTGTTTTTTTTTTATTGTTGTAGTCATTGTGATAGTCATATTTCTTTCCTTAGCAACGTTTCTAAGGCCATTGTCATCACCAAATAATAACACCAGGTGATGACATAACTGAAACATTCACTAATGTTTACATATTTGCAGTTTGATCTTAAGTGAGAACAGAATCTCACCAATGTGAACAATTCTGCTTCATTAATCTGATGTTGACTTTCCCTACAGACTTTCTCAAATACTCACAAAAATCCCTATAGGACTAAATTGGTGTGGGAGACTAAATGATTTAGCTTTGACACACAGTTGAAGATTTAATGCAACAGAAAATGTAAAAATTAAACTAAACTTTTCTTTAGTTGTGTTCTTATGTGTCCTGATTTTATCTTTGATCAGGAACAAATGAAAGCTGCCCTCCGTCCAGTTGAAAAAACTCTACAGGCTCTAAAGAACGGCACAAGTCAAAAAGCTCATATTGCTAGGTACATTCAGGTAACTTCTTTTTATTTTAATAAAAGCAACAGCCTTTTTTTAGATTACTTAAAGTTTAGTTCAAAAAGTTGTATTTAAAGGTTCTCTCAATATTAGTCAAATAGACTAAAAAGAAACGTTTTTCTTGTTTTTCTTTTTCTTGTTTTTTTTGTTTGTTTTGTTTTTATCTATGTTCCTCTCTAACCTCTGTCTGTCTCCCAGTCTCAGTCCCAGCAGGCAGAGAAGCAGATAAAAACAGAATTTGAGAAATTTCACCATTTCCTCAAAAAGGAGGAGCAGGCCAGAATGATAGCACTGAAGAAAGAAGTGGAGAGAAAGAAAGGGCAGGTGGAGGACAGAATAGAACAAGAGATCATTCTTCTTTCTGACAGAATTAGGGAGGTGGAAGAAGAAATTGAGGCTGAAGATGTCAGATTTATCCAGGTAAAGTTAAAGAATTGAATTAAACCACCACACCAAGTTCAATTAACAGTGGAAGTTACATATCGAGGGTCTAACTAAACCTTGGGATCTGCTTGCTGCCCAGTGTCTCATTATTAGTAATTTTGGGATTTTTGGGAGGATCGGGATAGTAGTAAAAATCCAGATCCTCCTAAAGAGCAAGATAGGTTATATAATCCAAAATGTCACTGATGCACATGTCAAACCATGAAGTGAATAAAACTTGATCAGCATCACTAAAACGGAGTGGTTTAAGATCCTTTCCATCAGGACAACATACCACCAACCACATCTACAGACACCCGATTTGTTAGAGGAACCCTCATCTGAGTTTGGGGTTTAGTCATTCATACCTATATCACCAGATCTCAACGTTATTGAAGATGTATGGGATGTCAAGTGACACGCTGTGAAAAACAGAAATCCTCCATCTCAGAATACAACAGGACTGTGGAGCATTCTGGAGGAAGCCTGGTCTTTATTACATACTGAATATTTACAAAAGCTCTGTGGAGTCCATGTTCCGTGGGGGACCACTGAGTATTAGACTGGTGTACCAGTTTTTTGTTACACTTTAATGTATGTTGTCTGTATGTTCAGAATAAACATGATAAGAGTATTCAATGTAAATATGAAAATAATATATGTTAATAATATAGTGCATAACAATGTTGGTTTTCTTGTCTTTCAGAATTACAAATCATTACTGCAGAGGTATGTGTTTTTAATAAAAATGCTCTGTTCCTTCCTTTTCCTATTTATGTTCCTGTTTTCCTCAGACACTGCTCAGACCTGAGGACCTTGAGAATTCTGTTATGTCTTGTATGCGTTGAAGCTAAAATTCTGAGCTTCGTTCTCTTGTTACCTTCTTCTTTGCCCCCCCCCCCCCCCCCCCCCCCCCCCCCCCACCCC
>JAOVVF010000027.1:14817869-14832396 GCA_028565595.1 Duopalatinus emarginatus
TAATAAGTTCATATTTTGTAAAATGAAGCAGTTAATGTACCCAGTCTTTCTTTCTTTCTTTCTTTCTTTCTTTCTTTCTTTCTTTTTTTTCCATCCTTATATTCATCAATCCATCCAACCAACCCTGCACTGCAATTCTTCAGAGTTTACCTGCACAATTTCTTTTTGTTATTTACATCCATCTAATTATTTATCCATTCATCCAATTATACATCCATCCATCCAATTATTCATCCATCCATCCAATTATCCATCCATTCATCCATCCATCCATCCATCTATCCATCCAATTATTCATTCATCCATCTATCTATCCAGTCAATTATTCATCCATCTATCCTTCCATCCAAGCATGAACCAGGCCACTGCATCATATGTAGTTTAGCACTTATATATTATTTGTTGTACATTTTTATAAATACATTTCAGCCTATGAAATGCCTTTTGCCCCCAGGATTAGAGAATCTCTACCAGCTCACACGTAAGAGGAAATACGAGCTAAAAGTGGACCTGAGGGACTTTGATAGTGTGTCAGTTTACGCTCGATATTCGTCTTTCTCTGTTGAATCCGAAGCTGAAGGCTACAAACTCCATATTAGTGGTTTCATCAATGGAGGTGCAGGTGAGAGAGAGTGAGAGATGTGGAGATAAATACAGATACTAATAGAGATAAATGTAATGTACAGATAATACAGACAGTCTGCAGTTACAGCTTCTCGTTACCTGCAGGTGATTCTCTGGAGACAAACAACGGACAGAAATTCTCCACCTTTGATAAAGACCAGGACGCTCATGCTACGGCGAACTGTGCTAAAACCTACCTTGGGGGGTTTTGGTACAGTCAGTGCCACCATGCTAATCCTAATGGGATATACCTGTGGGGACGTGATGCCACGTATTTCGCCATCGGCAATGTGTGGAACCATTGGAAAGGCTATGATTATGGTCTCAAGTACATTGCTATGAAAATCAGACCTGCTTCTACACCACAGTGATGAATTTTACACTTTATAACACTGTTGTAAAAAGAAATTACTCTAATAAAGACAACATTCAACTACAATCATAAAGTGTTTTTATATTTTACAATAAAAAACTGATTAATAATTATTGATTTATTTAACTATATAACTAAGCAATAAAATGTTTTTTTTTTATCACAACCTCTTTTCATGTGCTGTGAGAATTTTGGTCTGTCTATCACACCCCTCTGTCCAGACATACGGTGACATTCAGTCTCAACACAACCTTATAAAACTTATTTACTGTTTAGGCTAATAATAATGGTCCAATACAATCCAAATAAATAAAAAAAGAAGCCAGATCCCAGTTACATTCTCTTCTCTTATCTCTGTGAACCATGAGCTGTTATATGGGGGGAAATACCAGAGAGTCAAAGCAGCTTTTTGTCAATGATTAAGTAAAATACTAAAATACTCCCAAGTGATGCAACAGTCCGAAGTTTTCATGTCCAGCAATCAGAGATAACATTACTGTTGTAGAGAGATGGCCAGGTTTCTGTTCTAATGCACCGGTGAGTGAGTGTTGGAGGAAACGATGAGCGACACATGATACGTTTTCTATTTGACTAAAAGAGTCTACCGTCACTGTGTCCACACAAAAACAGTCCACCACAGTCTACAGGTCGTGTGTGACAATCAGTACTTGATCCACAGAACTTTATTATTTTTTATTACTATTTTCCTGCAGTAGAAACATACAACACTACACATCAGCAACATGTACTGCAGTTTTAATAGTACTAGAAAATAAGATAAAATAAGACGATCCTTTATTTGTGCCACAGACGGGGAAATGTGCATTGTTACAGCAGTAAGGATAAAAAAGTGGGGATCAAGAATACAAAAGAATTAGAACAATATAAACAATATTGCACAGTTATTAGATGAGAGTCATATGAGGTACTGCACATTATAACGATAAATAAGTGTAACGCACAAGTGAATATGTTGCTTGGCAGAAATAAATAAATAAATAAATAAACAAACAAACAAACAAACATATAATATAATATAATATAATATAATATAATATAATATAATATAATATAATATAATATAATATAATGACTAATAAATTGTTAGCAGCAGATTTGTACGAGTGAATATTGCACATAATTGAGGAATTTCCCGTTTGGTTGTGATGTGATTTGACAGGAACAGTATTGATTATACAGTCCTGCCCAGGTGAATTTGTGCAAGGCACCTAACTCCCCCAACTGCTCCCTGGGTGCTGTGGTTTGGGGCTGCCCCAGTGAAAAGTGTGTTCACTGCGCCCTAGTGTTCACTGGTGTGTGTGTGTAAGTGTTTCACTGCACGTATGGGTTAAATGTGGAGGTCACATTCCTCTGTGTGCAAACTGTTTCATCTTAAGGAAGAAAAGACTTGTGGTGTCTTTCCTTCATAAACAGCAGATGAAGAAGTCCAATTCTTTTTTCTGAGGCAAAAAATTATAGAATGAATCCTCCTGTCCACAGTGAGTTCATCAGCCTGGGATAAGTGAGTAATCAATCACTCACATAAAGACTTTCTCATATCAGAACTTAAAGTAGACAAGATCCCCAAGGCCCTCTATACCTACCCCATTCCCCAATCTCACACACATGAACCCAACTGAACCCTGAGTAATTCCCACTGAATCTGGTTTCTATTACAAGGTGTAGTCAGTACTGTTACGAGTAAATACAGAAGAATATGGAAGCTGTAATATGCCTGATTCTGCTAGTTTTTCGCTATAATAATGTGCACCAATCAGACATAACATTAAAACCACATTTCTAAATGGCCACCAAAACAGCTCTGATCCATGGAGGCATGGACTCCACAAGACCTCTGAAGGTGTTCTGTGGGACCAAGACATCAGCAAAAGATTCTCCTGTGGATCTTCTGTGTGATCAGACCAGATTCTCTAGTCTTCACCATTACACACACATCAGTAAGTTTTGGTGATCAGACCCAGTCGTCTAGTTTTTTAGTGTGGTCATTGTTAAAGTCACACAGACTCTTACACTTGCTTATTTTTCCTTGTTCCAACACATTAACTTTGAGAACTGACTGTTCACTTGCTGACTATTATATCACACCCATTAACAAGTGCAAGAGTAATGAGATAACAACTGTGATTCACTTCACCTGTCAGTTTACCTTACCTGTTACTTCACCTGTCAGTGGTGTTAATGTTATGGCTGATAGGTGTATATGGAAATATACATATTTATTTGACAATGCAGTAGAATTCTGTATGTACATTTACAAAAATAATAAATAAATAAAATAAACAATAACCCACCACTAGGTACACAGGGTTACGACCTCAATTACTGGAATTTCCTTCAGGAATTTCTGTTCTGACTCACACACACACACACACACACACAGTGCAGTGAGGTGGAGTTTCAGAGTTCAGCAGGATTTAAAAGTCAGGGATTTTGAACATCTGTATTGAGGTTAGAGAAGCACTATTTGTGTGCTGTGTCTAATTAACAAAGACTTTCTGAATTGTATTGTAGTTTTTAAGGTAGATACAGAAAAAGGAATATAAACTATAAGAAATATCACATCTGAATATGATTTATTAAATAATAAATAAAATATTTTACTTTGTCTTTTTCCAGGACATTATGTTGTCAGTCTTCCGTGTGTTGTGGACTCTCCTGCTCCCTCTGCTGGTTGTCAGTGTTCCTATTACTACAGAACTGTTTCCGACAGACTGCTCTGATGTCTACGCTAACGGACAAACACTGAGTGGTGTTTACACCATCTACCCTACAGGGGAAACACCTGTACAGGTGTACTGTGACATGGGGTGTGCAGAAAGCCTAACAGAAGACGGGAAGTGGACGGTATGTTATATATTGTAACATGTCTTGTTTTTCATTGTATCAAATCTGCTTCGTATTTTTTTGTTTTTTAATTTTAGTGGAATGTAGTCCAGGGCAGTCGAACTGTGTGATAAACCATCAACCTGACATAGGCACTAGTGCTGAAGTGTTGAATGTTCCCTTCACACCAGGTGATTCAGAGGAGAATGGACGGCACTGTAAATTTCTATAGACCATGGGAACACTATAAGAAAGGGTTTGGGAACAAGAATGGAGAATACTGGCTGGGTGAGGAACTACAGCACACATTACTCACGGGTTATTACACACTGATACGATGGACAGAACTATTACATTCACAAATCTGATAATAAACCACTTCGGCACAAATATATGAAAATCTGCCGTGACCTGAAGCAAAGCAGTATTACTGATACCACCGAGGGCAACTGTACATCATATAAAGAAATATACTTTTATTTCCCACCAGTATCTCTATATTAATTTAAAAAGCACAGCTTGTCACCATTTATATTTCTATTTCACTAATCTCTAATTTACTAGTTCATTATAGACATAAAAACACTAAGTTCATTTAGTGTTATACTGAAATTTGCAGTGCTGCCACCATGTGGTCATTCTGACTAATGCACCTTCATACATTTTTAATAGAGTGTCCTCTATATTTAAAAAAAAATACTTCCTTTCTTCTTTTCCTGTTTTAAAAAACCTTCTACTGTCCATTTAAAATGTAGTTATAAGTATTGTCCTGGACAGTCCTGCATTTTTTTTACTTTTATCACTCTTATCATTTTTATCTCTCACCCTAAAGGACTGGAGAATCTCCACCAGCTCACATGTAAGAGGAAATACGAGCTGAAAGTGGACCTGATGGACTTTGATGGCGTGTCAGTTTACGCTCGATATACTTCTTTTCTTGTGGAATCCGAAGCTGATGGATACAAACTCAATGTTAGCGGCTTCATCAACGGAGGTGCAGGTAAGAGAGACTGAAAGTATGGAAATAATTAAAGATGTAGTCGCAGTGCAGCTACGTGCCAATACACTCTAAAACCTCCATTAGACTCCTTTATTTATAGCTTTATAAATGTAATTCTGCATTTTGCAGTAGTGCTGTGACTGACTAGAGGTCAGAGATATAACAGAGCATCATATCATCATGCATAAAAGTGTTGTTTTTAAAAAAAATACTTTGTAAAAGCTGTCAGTGGGAGAAGGTAAGTGAAGACTGTGATGCTTTTTTTATGTGGGCTTTTGAAGCTGATTTACACATGAACACTTTTTAGAACCAGTGTATGTTACACAGTGTGGAGTGACCTTTTGTTATTTGCAGGTGATGCCATGACAACCAGCAACGGACAGAATTTCTCCACCTTTGATAATGATCAGGACTCGTATCCTCAGTCGTGTGCTAAACGCTTCCTTGGGGGGTTTTGGTACAATACGTGTCACAGTTTTAATCCTAACGGGATTTACCTGTGGGGACGTGACGGCACTCATTACGCTATCGGAAACGTGTGGAGCCCATGGAGAAACAGTGATTATGGTCTCAAGTACATCGCTATGAAGATCAGACCTCTGACTACAGCACGATGATAGAATTCTCTTTATAACACTGTTGATGGAGTTGATGGAGGGGGTAAAGGGGTGAAGCTGGTGTTAGTGGAGGTGAGGGTGGTGGTGAAAATGGAAATGTTTTAACGCACATGCAGAGCAATGAACAACTTAAACATGTGTAGTGGCCAACAACCTTTTATATCTGTTTTCAATTTTTGTACATTTTTTTCTAAACCATTTAAATCCGAATAAATCATGACTATTGATAATATTTGTGTTTAGTTGTTAATTTCATGTTTTCTTTTCCTTTGTTATATTAAGTTTTATTGCAGATAAAAAACTAACAGCTTATCTTATCTAACCAAAAAAAACTCAAATCACATCCTTGTAAATTAACATGAACCTCAGTAACCAAAAGGAAAATGATCCACATTTAGATTTTTGTGATAAAACGATAAACGATATTACGATTTTGCACAGATTAAATAATAGCTGTTATCCTGAATTCTATGTAAATATTCTGTGTACACACAAGCACCCTTGATACTCTCACCGTTGGCCTTTCCGCATCTGAGTCCGCCTCAGTGGAGAATCGTAACAATAAAAGCCATGGAAGTTATTTTCTAGTTAACCAGAGTGATTCTGTTAGTCAGGACCAGAGGTGGGTAGAGTAGCCAAAAATTGTACTCAAGTGGGAGTACTGTTACTACAGAATAATGTTACTCAAGTAAAAGTAAAAAGTATTCACCTACTTAATTACTTGAGAAAAAGTAAAGTGAAAAAACTGCTTGAGTACTAAGTAACTGCTGAGCAACCTTTTTGTTTAATAATCAAGATGTTGATTAATACACCTGAATTCACAATAATATAAAACAACAGTGAACAAGTTCAGAGCCAGAGAATATCTCTTAAACAACTAAAAGAAATAATGCATTAAATCTAACCTTGGTGATGCGCAAATCATATTATTATATATTATACATTTTTGACTTTATGTAATTTACTTTAAATATAATAAATAACTTCTTATTTAAAAGACTGATATGTCACAAACTCAGAAGAATTCTGCATGGTTTGTTTCAGCAGCTGTTAGCAGTCATCTGCACCGTATTCAAGCACCCTTTAAATTCAATAAGTTCTTTTCTCCAAAATTCATTTAAGTGGAAAACTTTCAACAACCACAGCACAGGTTATTGTGTGACTAATTAAATCACAGGATACTCGGTGTCATGAAATGGTTATGTGCCATTATTATTAGGATTATTACTACTAACAATTGTTTTATTTTTCAAATAAAAACTCATTTTTTGGAATAAAATCATTCCAAAAATGTCAGGACACTGTTCCCTCTGTTACCACCAGAGGGAGCCGACCTAGTCAGCCGGCCTCCAACAGGGAACAGGCTATTCCCAGGCTGCCACCAGAGGGACTCAGCTTAGTCAGGCTGTTCACTGTTAGGCGTTGGTCAGTTCCCTCTGCATCCACAAGAGGGAACTGACCTATTCGGTCAGTTGTCCCTGGGTGTCCCGAAGAGCCCAGGTGGAATCAGACCTGATGGGAATAACCTGGCTAAATCTCTATTTAAGCAGAGCTTCAGCCAGGGCTCCTTGTCACATCCTTAGATTTTAGTGCTTTTCATCTAGGCAAGCTGGAAAATATCGGCCCTCATAGAGGGTTGTCTTGTAGGGCCTGAACGCCCAATTTAATAATTGTGTCAGGGCGAGGTTAAGTGCTTGGTGTGACTCCTTTTGGGGGACTTCTCCATGTCGGGGAGGCCGCCACACTATCTCTTCCGGCCTACAGGCTTTTTCCTCTTTGCCTCTCAGCAAGTTCTCTCCCAGCCAGGAAAGACTGCCCCTTACTTCATGATTCTCTGCTGCACCGGCCTCTGGGCTTCTAAGTGATTCACCACACAAAAGGGCAAACCACTCCTCCTCATTCATTCTCTCTCTCTCTCTTTACCAGTGAGAGAGTGGGACACTCAGCTGTTTATGCAGCACGCTCTGCCTGCCTGCATTGGGGGTGGAGCTCTGTCATGCTTCGGCGCTGCTTAACTATTTCCAAATACATAAGCAAGACTTCAGGGGAACACACATAATAATGGGTTTAAATATGAAGGCTCAGTAAAGCACAGCAATACATAAAGAATAAGGATTATAATTAAAGATAGGGAAAAAAAGGAAACAAAATATAATGGTCACAGGAAATGATAACCATGAACCGGAAGTGGTTACAAGCGGTCGCATCAGCGCATGACGTTGGGCTTTATGTTCGTTCTATTCCCCTTTCATTCATAAAAATATTATTTTAAACGTGTAAGAGCGGCTTTTGTGTTGGTCCTTTTATTACTTATCTGTGTTTTATTTAATTGTGCAACAAAGCGGCCTGGTGGCACTGCTTGGCTCAGGATGGTCTGCTCATTTTGTCTATTCTTCGGTGTCATTGTTCAATCATGGCTTGCGCTGTCCAATGTGAGATTGGAGCTTGACCAATAGCGACTTTTATGCTCCAAAGTGAGATTGGAGTTTGACCAATCGCAGCGAGTCTTGTCACCGATAGCACGTGTTCCCCTTCTGCTTATATATATGGACAGCACTGGGAATTATTACAGACCATAGGAACACTACATAAAAAGATTTTGGGAACAAGTATGGAGAATGGGTGAGGAACTACAGCAGTAAAGTTTGTACTGGCTATGAGAAAAATAATGAACTATATTCTTAGTTGAATTGCTGCAGAGATCCAGGGACAAATTATGTAAAAAAAAACCTGAAACAAAGTATTTTCTGTATTATGAATAATCACAGTTCAAAGATTCGGCTTTATGTTGGTCATATTCAGTATATAAATGTAAATAAGTGTTTTATATGTTGTGTTTAATTCACATATCCTGACAGGATTAGAGAATCTTTACCAGCTAACACGGAACACGAAATACAATATACAGGATAGGAAGGTGGGGCTGGATATTCCTTTTTTTCTCTTTTACGTTTTTCCTTTCTTACACTGATTGTTGTGTGATTGAATATATTCATGTCCCCCTTATGTTGCAGTGGTGTGCTCATTCGTGTGGTAGATTGACATGGTATGCCCAAGTGTTGAGTCTCTGGCCTCAGGCCTGTGCAGATATTCAGCCAGTTGCCCTTCAGGTGCCCAGGTGGGTGGTACAGATCATAATTTCTTATTTTAACATTGTTAACATGTGAAATTGTTTTTTTTTTCTTTTGTAATAAAGGTATTTGCTATACTAATTAATTTCTTTCCAGATCTCCAGTTTACTTAGTTCGGTCCCTCTATTGGAGCCTGCTTTTTTATTAATAAATTAAAATATACCAACTTCATTTGTAAGCATGTCTCTGCCCTTTGTTATTAGCAATAGCTTCAGCACGAACCTGAGTGTCCTGTGTTGATGGTTCTTGTTAAATTTGGGGTTAGTCCCCAATGGCGTTTCCGGTGTATATTTTTTGCCAGGTTACAATCTGACATAGTTGGCACGATGTGTGAAGTGGAGACGTGCTTCTAAGTATGAACAGCTGGAGTATATCTAGTCAGTATAATTAGTATAATCTAGTGAGTGCTTTAAACATTTTCTATTGACAATGGACAATGCATTAGAGGAGCTAAAAGGATTAGTCCGGCAGTTTCAAATTGAGAACAAACAGTTGCGACATGAGCAAATTGAAGCCCAGCCTTTTGGCCCTCAGCCTGAGGCCTTGTACAACCCCACAGTTCTTGTTGGACCTATGGGTGATGCAACCACCAATGTTCCTTCTACTTCCAGGCCCTCTACCCAGGTAGGTGTATTATATGAGCACCTCCTGTATCTACCTAGGGGAAAAAAATGCCCTATGTTTCGGAAAAGGGGTGGCATGGGAGTAGCTGCGTGGATTAAGGAGGTGCGTGCAAGTGTGCATGCTAGACATTTGAGACAAACTAATGAAGCCTATTTTATTTATGATCACCTGGAAGGCAAGGCTAAAAATGAAATTAGGACCTGCAGGACCTTAGCTGAACGTGAAGATTCAGATAAGATTTTGTCAGTTCTCCAGGAGGTGTATGACTGTGAACAATCTTGTGTTGCTTAACAAGAAGCTTTCTTTTGCCGTAGACAACTAGAAGGTTAGTTGCTGCAAGAGTACTCTGATGCCTTGTTCCAGTTGACGGACTGTGTTAAAAAGAATGCTCCTAATGGCGTGCCTAACTCTATGTTGTTAAGGGACCAATTGAAAATTATTGAAAATGTTCTTGATCCTTCTCTTCGTAGAGCTTTGATACAAAGTGTTCGAGGTAAACCAGCAGCTACTTTGCTTAGTATCTGCAGTGAGGCTCATGCATGAGAATGAGAAGCAAGTGTGACGGAAAGTGGGCTAAGAAGTTATTCAGTCCCCTCAGTTTGTGCAGTACATGCATCTAGTTTACATTAGGGGTCCATTAATAGCCCACCCTCAGAGATTGGAGAATTGAAGGAGATGTTTAAAAGGCAGCAAAACCATCTCAGGTTGGTCCTGCTACTCCTGGCATTTTGGGTATGAATATTATAGCACAGTGCTATGAGGAGTTGTTCAAGCAGCCCGGGCCCTCCCTATTTGACCTCCCCGGTAACTTCCAGGCAGTGGAGGTTTGGCAACAGGTTTGTCCGGCATGCCATGTGCCGCCAGACAGGATTGGTGAAGGTTAGAGATAAGCATCCTATTCACATAGCGGGAAGAACTGTTCAGTGGGTAGTTGCTACTTGGTCTCCGAAGATTGTTGCCCAGTCATCTACTGCATTGTTGGAACCCTGCAGGGCCTGAGATGTGCCATCTGTGGATTTATTGTTGTCCCCGGGTGTAGTTAAGGTGGTTAAGGGTACAGCATATATTCCGGTGTTTAATGTGGGTACTCGGGGTTTTCATTTGCACCCTCTGGCCCTATTAGGTCATATGAGCCCTGTGCAGATTGTTAGCCTCCCCCCTGGAGTTAGTGAAGTGACTAGTATACTGATCGGCCCTGCTAATGACATTACTGCTGTTAATTTCCCAACAGGACCTGTTGGGTAAGATTAAAGGATTGATTCAAGCTATGGATTTGTCTGCTCTTTCTGAGGCTGACCAGACAAATGTTAGGGCACTATTGTTGAAACACAAGTCAGTGTTTTCCACACATGAAGGTGACCTGGGTTGCACAGGTTTGATTCAGCATGAAATTCCATTGCTGGATGATGCAGTGTGACAATGGCATCTGAGAATTCTCCCATCTGACTATGTGGCTGTAAAAGCTAATATCAATCAACTTTTGGAGACTCATGTGATCAGAGAGAGTTGTAGCCCATATGCCTAAGACTACCGACTTACTTAATAGTAGCACCCGTTGTGACTCCTTTCCCCTCCTCCGGATCAAAGAGTTGCTCAATGCCCTTTGTGGTGCCCATTGGTTTTCTACCATGGACTTGGCTAGTGGGTACAATCAGGTGCCTGTGGCTGAAAAAGACAGGTCAAAGACTGCATTCTATTCCCCTTTTGAGTTATTTGAATTTAATCGCATGCCTTTTGGGACTCTCTGGGGACGACTCTTCCTGGGGAGTTGTGGGACTCCAACCCTTGCCAGTTGTACAGTCTGTTATTTCTATTCTGCCTGTAATGGCTACTCATGCCTTGTTTGTCCTTCAGGTAACAGATGCAGACTTTAGCACGTTTGCACTGTTTTGAAGGAGGGAAAGCGTCCTGACATCTCCGAAAGATGACTCCTGTCCCGGTCTGTGTTAAAGTTAGTATGGCAGTGGGAAAGGAGTGTGAAGCAGGACTCCACTCTTTACCGCAGGGTATGCCAGTCCAATGGCAGTAAGAATGTTTTACAGGTGCTCCTTCCAAGACAGTTGCGTGATGAGGTCCTTTATCAGCTACATCAGGGATATGGCCACCAGGGGGTGGATAGGACCACAGAATTGGTCCAGGCGCAATGTTATGGCTGTGTATGTATCAAGGCATTAAGGAGTGGTGTCAGCAGTGTTAGCGCTGTGCCATTGCCAAGTCTGCTACAATAGGGAAAGCTTTCATGGGCCACCTTCTGGCCGCACACCCCAACCAGGTATTGTCCATTGATTTCACTCTTTTAGAAAGATTCCAAGATGGAAGGGAATATGTACTGGTAGTGACTGAATGTAATGTATTGTATTTGTAATGTATTTACCAATCCGGGATCAGTGGGCTGCCACGGTGGTGGACGTCCTGGTATGGGAGTGATTCTACAGGTTTGATATTCCAACCAGGATACCTTCAGATCAGGGGAGGAATTTTGCTTTGCCAATTATGCCAGCTGTATGGTGTTCATAAGACCCATACCCCCCCATACCATCCATAAGGAAATGCTTAGTGTGAGCAATTTAATTAGACTTTACATAGCCTTTTGTGCACACTGCCTCCTTCAAAGAAGTCAGACTGGCCATGATACCTTCCCCAAATTTTGTTCTCTTATAACACTACTATACATCAAACCACCAGGAAGTCTCCCTATCTGCTGATGTTTGGACAGGAACTTAATTTGACTATTAATTTCCTCCTTGGCAGGATTCCAGCACCTGCCCCAGGGCCTACTAATGTTTGGCTACATAAGCATCAGGCTCACCTAGGTAGCCTTTGATGGGGCCAGGGAGTGCACCAGGGCTGGAGCAGTGTGTGTATTCTGTTTCTCCTTGTGGCCAACTGACTGAGGTTAAGCATGTGCATTGTACCTTGTTGAAACCAGCTCCACCAGAGGCTTCGGCAGAGGTCCGGCTTGAGGGTAATACTGCCCTAGCAGGACACTCTCCCACTGAATAAGGTGAGGGCCAGGCGGAGTGGTGGATTGTGTGCCCCCCAAAAGGGGAAGCCTTGGTACCCCAGACTGTGATTGTTCTGCATAAGTCCCCCCACAGCCTTCAGGGGGTTAAGAGATTGTAAGATCTCCTTCACCCTCAGCCCCTAGGGAGGCAAGATCTTTAACATCTATGCTGAGGAACACTACTTGAGAAACGGCCGGGAAGCATACCAATGTGCACCACCTTCTCAAGCCAGGCCAGGGGAAGGCAGGCTGGTGGAGACGTACTCTTCTAGGTTCTGGAGTCTGGGTTGGATGTAAATTTGGTATTATGCGTGTTTATCGTCAGGTGGCGATTTCAATGGTAGGGGTAGATTGTGACCGGGGAGGGTGGAGATAGTGGTATGGGTAACGCCTCTTCACTCTCCTGCATAGTTCCCTGCTCCTGCTTGTGACCAGTACAAGGAGACCCAACTCGAAAGCCGCTGCTGTTTTGCCAGTGCTTAAGCTTGGTATTGCTGTGTGCTACTTTAATTTGTTTTGTTTGCTTTAGTTTTCAAAACGTCTTGTTCAGTATTGGCTGTTAAGTGTCAAGGCGCCTAGCTTTGGCAGGTCATCTGGGTCGTGATAACAGCTATCCAATTTGACTTGTTTTCTTTGTGTTTTGTTTTGTTTCTGTTTTTTTGTATTTGTTTGTTTTTGCTCTAATTATTGTTGCTGTTTCGTGTTTTCTTTTTCCTTCTTCATTGTTTGTCCAAGTGTTGAGTCTCTAGCTTTAGGCTTGTGCAGATATCAGATCAGCCAGTTGCCCTTCAGGTGCCCAGGTGGGTGGTACAGATCAGTTATTCCTTTTTTT
Source organism: Duopalatinus emarginatus (assembly GCA_028565595.1). NCBI lineage: Eukaryota > Metazoa > Chordata > Actinopteri > Siluriformes > Pimelodidae > Duopalatinus > Duopalatinus emarginatus. The sequence continues at coordinate 14,830,919 of JAOVVF010000027.1, forward strand.
TAATCTATTTTTAACATTGTTAACATGTGAAATTGATTGTTTCTTTTGTAATGAAAGTATTTGCTATACTAATTAATTCCTTCCAGTTTACTTAATTCGGTCCCACTATTGCAGCCTTCTTTTTTATTAATAAATTAAGATATACCAACTTAATTTGTAAGCACATCTCTGCCCTCTGTTATTATGTATTATGTATGTCTGTATTGATGGTTCTTATTAGATTTGGGGTTAGTCCCCAATGGCATAGTCGGAGTTCATTTTATTGCAAGGTTACACTCTGTATTCCTATTTCTCTGTGGAATCTAAAGCCGAAGGCTACAAACTCCATGACAGTGGCTTTATTAAGGCTGTGAGAATAAGTGCAGGTGAGAATAAGTCAATAAAACACATCAAAGGGTGCAGAGTTTTTATTATCGGTAAATTCTGTACGCATTGACAGCTTTTTCTTATCTGCAGGTGATTTTCTAGAGACAAGCAATAGAAAAAAAAATTCTACCTTTCATAAAGATCAGGACTCCAGAGGGGAACTGTGCTAAATCGTGCCTCTGGGCTTTTTGGTACAAAAACTGCCACTAGGCGAATCCTAATGGGGTGTACCAGTGGGGACGAGATGGTACTCTGTTCACCATTGGGAATGTGTGGTACCATTGGAAAGGCTATGATTATGGTCTCAAGTCCATCACTATGTATGAAGATTAGGTCTGCGTCTACAGCACAGTGATGAATTTTATAACGATTTAGAACACTGATGTTGTTGATGATGATGGAGGAAATAATGTAGACTGAATGTAGACTTCTGGGTGTGTGTCTGTTTCCTCAAGTTGTAGGAAAATAAAAATGAACTGGTAAACTATTTGATATTTGGATATAGGATAACAGATATAGAATATAGGTTTCCTCTTATTTCATATTATAAAATATAATTGTATATTTTTTTAAACAGATGACATATAGAAAGACTATTGGGGCTCCTACAGGTTATTTACGAGATCCTATTGTAAATCCATAGCCTTTAATATGGAGTTATTCCCTTTATAACTGTAACACTTTCCTTTCTCCTGGGAAGATTTTGCACATTTTGAAGTGTGTCTGTGAAGTGTAAAAATCTGAGTGACTTGGACCACTGGATCAGATTATCTCCAATACAGTAGGTCTTAAACAGTGTGTTATAGTATACAGTGGTTAATACCTACCTACCTTAATACCTAGTGGTCCAAGGAAGGAAACCAGGTACATTATCGTGGGAAACTCACTGATGTATGAAGGGGTGTTGGCTGGTCTGATCCCCCATAAGTATCTGTTGTTAATGTTTCTGTGCCAGATGTCAATGCACAACTTCAGAAGTCTTGCCTCAACGAGTCAGAGTGGACTGATCGGTGTTTATTCAATTCAATTCAATTAAATTTTATTTGTATATCGCTTTTAACAATGAACATTGTCTCAAAGCAGCTTTACAGAAAATAATGAAAAGAGTTATA
>JAOVVF010000027.1:14867992-14878774 GCA_028565595.1 Duopalatinus emarginatus
ATAATGATAATAATAATTAATACTACTACTAATAATAATAATAATAACATAAATAATAAAATAATAATTTTTATTATTATTATAATTATAATAATAATTAATACTACTACTACTACTAATAATAATAATAATATTAATAATGATAATGATAATAATAATAATATTAATAATAATAAAACACTGAACACTGTGTTTGATCATCAAAGTGACTCCTCAAATGAAGAGTCGGCTCCCAAAGTGCACCTAAAAAGATCGAGTTAAAGCTTGGATTCAAAGAGTCGACTCAAAGATCCGAAATCAGAAGGCGGCAGAAGTGTGTGTGTTTTATTAAAATCTCCTCAGAGAAAGAGATTAATAAATATCTGTGGTAAGAAATCTATCTAAATAATCTTTAACTCTTTTAAACATATCTCTTCACATTACTAAAACACTGTTAATTTAAATGAAGACATTTTAATAAATATTTGATGATATAATTGTGTTAGTTTTACAGAAGTTACCTCAGAGTCAGAGCTGTGGTGTTTTATAACGGTCAGATTAGAACAGGTCAGTCTACAACTGTAACACAAATCTACTAAATATCACTTCACTTCACTCTCTCATCTTATATTTCAATACAATAAGTCGGTGGTTTTAGTGTCGGTTTGTTAGCATTAGCCTAGTTATGACCAGCTCGCGCGCTGTAGACGGCATGTATGGGGCTTACGTCATTTCCGGGCGTGAAAAAGCGATCATGTAAAAGTCATTACGATGTAAAAATGTTATTAATGTAAAATAACACAGCAACCAGATAAAACCGTCAGACGCATAGCTACCAACATGTCAGAGCAGCATTCCTACCATGGGTGTTCCCAATCTGTGCCCTGAAGTCATGCATTTATCTCCTGTATACACCAGTGTATAAAACCTGGAGAACAAGGTGGTGGCCACCGTGGCCTAATGGTTAGGGAACTGGTCATGTGACCGGAAGGTCGCGGGTTCGATCTCTGCCCAGGGTAAGATACAACTGAGGCACCCGACTCCCCCAGGCAAGTGTGTTCACTGCCCCCTAGTGTCCACTGGTGTGAGTGTTTCACAGATGGGTTAAATGCAGAGGTCACATTCCTGTGTGCAAACAGTAGGCAAATAGTTCACTTTCGGAGTTATAGATGTAGTGTGTATGAACCTGCCCTGCTTTATTAAACTTCAAAAGTTGCTAAGGTTAATAAACCAGAAGAGGGCAAATGAAGATTTAGGACTAAGGAAAGACAACCAAACACCAAGAAATTAAAGCTGAAAACCTAGTAACTAGCAGGACAACCATATAGAAAAATAAGGAACTAGGAGAGCATGAACCCAACCCACAAATGTAAGAAAGAAAAAAGGAAGTGACTACTCGGAGACCCAGAAACAGAACTGACGGAAGCAGTGAAGGGAACCAGAGGAATCCTGCGGCAGCCCAAAGCACAAGATCCGTGTATAATTCAGGGCACAAACAAAATAAGACAAAATCTGATTTTAAACATTTATTTTTCAGCTGAAGGTAAAGCAAAAGAAGTTTTAGAAGTTAAATGGAGATTTTCCCTCTTCAGTGCCACATGTACACAAACTAAATAAAAAGATAAAGAAATAAAGACAGCGCATCTTAAACATCACATCAACAAATAAAACAGGTTAATCAGAACTGTAAACGTGAACACTGGGGAAAACAGTCCTGTTAAACGTGGAACATGCCGTGTGTGTACACACGAGTGTGGATTTACAGACGTCATAGACATAGCTTAAATCCGATTGGCTAAAGAGGAGAAGTTTTGATTTAATTGGTCCAGAGAGTGAAAGCAATGTAACTATGTGGATTGGTGCAGGTTTTTTTTTATTCATTAGGATACAGACATTCCTTAACAAAGCTGTTCCAGGATAAGGGTGAGGATTCATCTACCCAAACATCTACAAATTTAAAACAGTTCTTGCTGATTTCAGATCAGTGTAACCAGATACAATATGCCAACAGTCCTGCTGATCCTGGATCAGCCATGGAGCATCAACACACAAATTAACCACTTGTGTGGCTAATCCTCAATCACAGGTATTCCACATTCTTCATCCGCTTCGTCCAGGTCTTCATCGTCCACCTTAGGCTCCTCAGATCCTTCGGGTTCCACCACCTCCTTCGCTTCCACTCCTGCATCTTCATCTTCCTCCTTCTCTGCGTCACCTCCCTCACCTTCTTTCTCTTCTCCATCACCTTCCTTCTCTTCTCCCTTGCCTTCTTCAATCTTCACTTCCTCTTCGTGTCCATCGCCATTTCCCACTGCATCTGGCTCCCCGACTACATCTGGAACCTCTGCCTCTTGTTTTTCTTCCTGTTTTTGCTCTCCATCACCTTCAGCCACCTCAATCATGGAGTCTTCAGGGTCCTGGTCATCTTGGTTATCAGTGAAGGGATTTTCACCCTGATGGCACAAAGAGAGAACAAAACATGAACAGATTGTAGGGGAGTGGTTTAGAAGTTTACAACTTGTCAGGGTTTAAAAAAAACTAATTTCTACAAACACCACTCAAAGTTAATCAGAATGAATAAACACCTTCAGGTAGCTCTCCAGTTTCTTGCCGATGACCTTGTGGTTGAGTATGCTCCTGGCCACTGACAGACTCGACCTCTTCGACTGCTCCATCATCCCCTACAACAAAATGATGATGGGAGGGGTCAAGCTTTGTAACAATGATTTGACGATTAAGGCGGTGTTTGAGAATGGGGGTGTGGCTACCTTGCGGTTGTAATTGTGATCAGGAGATTTGAGGTGTTTCTGAATGAGTACAAACTGCATGGGGATGTAGACATCACAAGCTGAACAGTATGCTGCCTCAACCTTCTTCATGAAGTGCTCCATACCAATTTCTGATCAACACACACACACAGGGAACTCTGTATTCAGCATCAGAACAGTAACATTTAAAACAAAACATTCAGGCCAAAATGAGCACCTCACCTCTGGTCAAGTCCTGCTCTCTCAACACCTGACAGATGGTAGCGCTGTGGTTCTCCAGCTGACTGATTCTCTGGTCTGTCTTCTTGTGTTTATCGTTTATGTATTCCTACACACACACACACACACAGATTCCCACACGTAAAATCTCCAGAAAAAAAAAAAACTTGACAAGAGCTATGAGGAACACCAACGTTGGTTATAAACCGTAATTACTGAGATTTATACTGACATACTGCCATTTGTACATATTTACACTGCTAAACAAATAAAGGCAGCTGCAGGAATTCCTCTGTAGTACCTGCAGGAACTCGGTGGTTGGTTTTGATAGCTGGCTGGAGAGGAACCTGAAGTGATCTTTGTGAAATTTGCTCTCCAGATGTGCAGTCAAGTCTTCGCTATAGAATGAGCGGAACTTGCAGACGGAGCAAGCAAACGTCACCCTGGAAATTGCACGACTGCTGGGAGAAACAACCGACCCATCAGTACATCCAGTTGGATTGTTATTATTATTATTAATGATAATAAAGCAACAGTGAATTTTTATAGACTCTGCATTCTCTTCTGACCTTTCAAAGAAGCCCCGCCTCTTTCTGAGTTTGGAAGCGGAGGGTGGAGTCTGTTTCCCCTGCTGCTTTGATGTGGACTGAGGGGTTTCACCTTTAGTGCCTGGATCTACAGAAAACAAAAAAGGTCAGACATAGGGAAAGATAAAACCAAAAGGTGTGTCTACATGCATGATAGTTTAACAATAACAGAGATACTCACCGGCACACTCTGCTTCAGCCACTGGATCAGACTCCTGCTAAAGAAACAATATAGTATTTAGTAATTTACTGACAAGATAATCAAATGTTATTCACTTTAACCAGGAGTGGTTTTGTGGAGTTAATGTTATGACTGATCAGTGTAAGATTGAGCTTGCTGAATAGCAGGGAAAACATTATAAAATAATGTTAAAATAAGTTAAATCTTACCGTGTCTGGAGTGGCATCATCGTTCTTCTCTTCTTTTATTTCTGCTGCTTTTGCTGGACAACCAATTAAAGGTCCGTGTTAATTATACATTTATATTACGGCTGTTTTGGAACCTTTCCATTCATGTGCTAGCTAATGCTGTGACAGTTACATGCAATAATTATAATTACTGAGCCTGAAATCCAAACATGTTCTTAATATACCACCCATAACTGGGGCGTGACTGTGCTGTACACTAGACTAGCAGCAAACATGCAGTAGCTTCTTACAGTAAAACAAGGAACTAGGTACCCTTCTCATCCTGCTCAGCATTATCCTCTCCATCTGACTCGGTCCTGCCCATTTTAGACTCGGGCTCATCGGCTGATGTCGGGGTCTGCTTCCTCTTCTTCTGTCCATCGCGTTGAGGTTTTACCGGCTGCTTCGGTAACACATTCACACAAAAGATTACATCACAAGGCCTCCAACGACCAGGATAGTGTATGATCAGGCATATAATAATATGGACAGACAGACAGACGGTAAGACGGGGGAAGAATCCCATGCCCTAGAGGGCTTACACAAACAGACCATACAGTGGAGACAGGACACACAACACAACGTCGGACATTTTTGAAGTGATAAATGTCACATGGACTTACCGTTACACACACAACTTGTCAAGGCACTGTATTAGGTTGTTAAGACCCAGCCGTAGTAACCAAATCTTTGACATGAATAGTCTTTATGAATAAAGTTCAAGTCTTTAGGGGTGTTTTTAACATGGGGGCTTGCAGATGAATTACAGCACTAGTTAAGAATACCAATTTTACATACAGGAAACCGGAGTCTACCTTTAGGCAACCCATGGGACAAACCAGAAATGGGGGCTGTCAATTAAGAAAACTTTCTGGCTGGATTTTCTGGCCGAGAGTGATTGATGGTTGTTATAGGGATACTAGAGCGTGACCTGTTGGACATGTTTAGAGTGGCAGGTGGAGTGAAATGATGTAATTTCCACATGTATCTCCACTCGACAGGCTGGGCAGGCTGGACTAGGAGGGGTTTTGAGTTATTTATTTACTTTGGGTGGGTTGATGGTTCAGGTCCAGTGCTTTGCTGGAGGTACTTACTCGGTTGAGGGGTCTCTTGCGGGTGCGTTGTCGGTTGAGGTTTTTGCCCCCTCCAAAGTGCCGGACAGGATAGTCCTGGGAGCCATGATGAGGCTGGAACCCCCCGCTTTCGGGGTACATGCGGTGGCTCAGGAGCGACGGCAGCTTGCCTCGCCCTGAGGGGGAGTGGCCTTGCCCCCCACTCCGCCCACCTCCACCCATCATAGAGGAATCCTGCCTACGGCCAAAGCCGCGCCCACCTGGCCCTCCGCCCCTGTGCTGGGATCTCTGTCCCGCACCCCAGCCGGAGCCTGAGAAAGCATCTCGATTTTGCCGCATTTTGGGGTTTCCGTGGGAGGCAGAGCTGCCAAAGCCACCACCCCCTCCAGCTCCGCCCATCGCCCCAAAGCCCATGCCTCCACGCTGGGCCATCATGTCGCCCCGGGAGTCACCAAATACAATGTTACCAGATCTGTAGAGATCGCGGGGACCAAGGGCAGAGGAGCGCGAGTCGAAAGACTCGTACTGGTCAAACCTGCAGAAGGAGGTGCAGAGCAAGTAGAGATGAAGCATTGGCACCTCTGATGTCACACTTTCACTTTGCCTTTGATTCATTTACTCTTCTGCTCTCCAATAATGTTTTACTACTGATAAGGTAAAATGATCTTAAAAGTATTCCAAAAAACCCCACACTGATCTTTGGATGACAAGTTGCATTTTTGCAAGTTGCCATTCATCCAAGCCATTCCTCACACCAATATCTAACTGGACAGCACTTTGGATAGTCCGTGGAGGATCTGTGAACTCCTGCAGTTCCACTTGATCCTTTGCAATTTGGGATGGGGAAGATGTTGCGAAGTTTGATCAAGAGTTGTCTCCAAAATGAGGAAATGTCATTACTGAATTATTGTCTGGGTCAAATATAATTTGGCGTGAGTAAGAGAGTATTCGTATCACATCACAGGTATATAGGTGAAGGAATGGCTTCAGTGATAGGGGGCTGTATCATTAAAGCATGAGCAGCACCAGGGTTTAGATTTTAAAATGGGACTACACTGGATTATTAGGCAACAGACTTCCCTTTTCTCTTTGGGCAAGCTTCAGAAAACTGAATCTTAAGTAACGTGGAGTCAGGTTTTTTTGTTTTTTTTTTTAGAAACAACCTAGAGGGGTCAGAAAATGGTATCAGCAGCCAAGTCCTAGCACTCCTAACTAGAGAATCGTTCTTGGAATGGACCACTCGTTTGCTAGTGCCATGATTTGATAAATGTGCAAATTATGTAAGAAATGTATTGGTCCTGATCTAAGCCCAGCTATAATAAAAACTATTGAGAAGGTTGCGTGTTGGCGCCTCTGCTATTAATGCAACTCGGATCTATTCGTCTTGCCATCTACTCAAAAACTGCATGTAAATGCTGAACAGATGAAAGACTCATTTGCTGCCCCTGGGTCACCAACCTGTCTACAGATACATAACCAAACAGGAATCCTAAGCACCACAAAGAAACCAAAGCACTCCTGACTGTGGGAGATAAAACACATCTTAAAAGTGCACCAAAAATCTGTATTTTTGGCCTCACGTATCGAACTGGATGCAAATAAATTTATTTGCAATTCAACTGCAGAAGAATTCACTTGAATACCTTGGGCAGATGTAACTGACAGATTGGACATGACTGCACTAAAGAATTAATAGATGAGGTCCAAAAATAATACAGCATGGTTTCACCCGAGTACAATCAAGTCATGCCAACTATAGAACCTCCTTAACTCTCTTGAATAGACATCTTTGTTTGATTAATGACCCCTTCTTTAATATTCAACTTTAACTACAAACCAACAGAATACATATGGTTCTATTACTGTCTATCATTTAAGGTCTGGTCAGTTTTCGTTTGTACTTGTGATGGGGAAAATACATTAGTTCAGACATTTAGCAGGGAGAAATGAAATCCATTCGTCCTACCTGTCATTTCGACCCCCTTTCATCCCTCCCTCTAACTGCGTTAGCATGTCGAGCCGCTGGTTGATCTTAGCGATCACATCATCTGCATTGCCCCCACCGGAGGACAAAAGAGAACCAGACAGCCCTCTCTTCATCTGTCCTCCACCATATCCTCCAGACATTGAGTCCTTATAGCCATACAAGTCATAGTTCCCAGATCCTAGAAATAAAATTAAAAAAAGCATTCAAGTTGTTAAATTTTCCCCCAGGGCCTCCAGACCTAATTACTCTCTATAGCAGAATTTTGATGGTTGGTTTCCAAAATCAGCAACAGAGGAACATTTACTGTGAGGACAGCGATACCTACAGTCCACAAATGGTGGCTGAAAACCACCAGGGTCAATAATGTTACTTTAACTACATAATAGCCAACACGTAAAAACACAGTAATTATCTCAGAGGTCTTCCATGTTTTTCCACTCTGTTCCTATGTTTCTGCTGTTGTTGTTGTTATGCTGTGTGTATGCATGTATGTATATGTGTACATATATTCTGCTATATAGCATCAGAGAAGATAGTGGTGGTGTCCTCGATACAACTTTTTATGGCAGTCATTTCTCTGAATTCAGAAATCCAAAATCTCTCACCTCTGCTGGAAGACCCTCCTCCACCCCAGTTGGAGAAACCTATCAATGAGAGCAGAGGGGAAAATGTAAACCCCGTTAGGACGCTCAGTGATGTGGCAAACTTCCTAGTTAGCCGTTATGTAACATTACGACAGCTAAACGTTCTCAGCTACTGCTAAACCTGGCTTCTGGCTCATTCCCTGGCATGGCTCTCGGGGTGAGATCATCTGAAAGTGTACAGAATCAGGACCACATTTAAATATACACAGCTGTGTCCCAATTCAGAGGCTGCATTTGAAGACTGACTGCGTCACACATCAGCACCCTCAGGCTGTCTCGGCCCTCAGCTCCAACCCTCCTTCATATACACCCTCCTCCTTCACACTAACAAAGGAACACACAGATCGACTATTGATTGCCAAAATATCCCGAGATTCACTGCCATGACGACACAGGAAATCCCATTTCTGTTCGGCCCTCGCGCTCTACCCAGCCTTCGAAGGCCGCCGCCTCTGAATTGGGACTCGGCTCAGTGTAGTGCACTTAAATAGGAGGCAAATGGCTCCCTGAGGCCTGTGGTGCACTTTATTAAAATATGTAAAATAATAAGGACGCTGTATGTAGGAGTGAACAGGGTCACCCCCAGTGTGGTCCACTACACTGATTAAAGAACCATCTAGAACCCTGCTTCCGGTTTAAGTAGTTAAACATTATAAAGAGTAGGCAGTAGACCTGTGTAGTAATGGTGGACTGCACAGGTCGGAAAATATAATAACAAACATATAGTGCATAAATATGAAGACCTGAGAGCCTTTCTCTGGATTAGTGCACTACGACGACACAGAGCGGGATGCTAGTCATGCTAATGCTAACTAGCTTAGCTAATGTGTTTCAGCCTGACTAGCCGTTCTTTTGTTGGTCTCCCTGAGGCCCAGCAGTTCAGTGTGGAGAAATAATACACGATTAGCTTATAAACGAACAAAATACACTGAAATGTGTGTACACGTATTTATAGATGAGCTGTAAAATAAAATAAACTGTATAAATAAAATTCTGATGGACAAAATGGCGTCTGTTTTACATTTTAACCGGCTAACAGACACACATTAGCTTAGCTAGTTAGTTAGCATGTCGTCATTTACCTCACGAACACACACTGGTTTATAAAACAACCAGCTCAGTGTAATCAGTATAATATACACATTATTATTAATAATATTAAATAAACCTCAGACACTTACCTGAGCCGTATCCACGACCGTCCATATTCACAGAAATCAATTCAGACGCGATTCCAAAGTCCACGAAGCCGACAGGACACAAGGCTCAAATCTCGGTTAAAGTTCAAATCGCGTCCTGTTGTAGTCACTAGTGCACTACGAAGGGCACATAGAACTCCGGCTCCATACGCTACACAGTGTCCTTATATAAGGTGTGAGGGAGATATTTGGTATGCAGCGTTTGCGGTCAGGGAGACGAATCCTATTGGATAATATTTTGAATGACAGCCCGATGGTCCAATTGCAATGTTGTATATTTACATAACGAAACGGTCAACCAATCAGCAACCCAGTTTCTCTTAATAAGAGGCGGGGCTTATCCACCCGCTCCGTTTCTGTTCTGTATGACAGTTTTTCTCAGTCGCTTTGGTACGTTTCTCAGATCAGGATTGAAATTCCTCAGGACTACCTGTTCAATCTTTACATCATTGTGTCACTTGTGCAAATAAATAAATAAATAAATAAATAAATAAATAAACAGTTTCTCATTTCTTTAAACAAAATGCAGATGCTGTGGTACGTCCATGGAAATAATTCTGTACATTTCCTTTATTATCAGCTGCTCATGTCATGTTGATCATATGTATTATAATGGGCCTCTGTTAAATAGCCCCCCCCCCCATAATGTCATAATGACATATTTCTATACATTTCCATTTTGACTTTCTTTAACAAAGCTGCATCTCATGAACCATCATCTGACTAGAACGTATACAGCCGGAGCACGACACGATGTTCCATGTCTGACGATGGAAGGACAAGGAACTGGATGGGGTCAACCACCAGAGAAGAAGAAGAAGAGGAAGAGGAAGAGGAGTGAGTCTGTGTGGCCGAGGGGTTGGGAAGAGGACAGAGGCGTGTTCCTGATGAGACAAGATCCACACGTGTAGACCACCTTCTCAATCATGGGCTTATAAAGGCCGAGGCTGGTCGAAGGGTTCGGGTAAATGTTAGGAGAACAACCATGTCCTGCATGAATACCATGTACAGTGTTCAACCTATTACAGTCACATCTGATCTTACTCAATTTTGTGTTGTGTATTACTATCATTTTCCCACATAGGACTGTAGGACAACTTCACAGGGGTGGCAGACAACCCCCTGTTTCACACCTGAACTGGACGAGGCTATTTACACCATGGTTGTAGAAAACAATGCTATAAGACTGAGGGAGATAAACAGGAGGAGAACGACATCTCAACCACTGACAGGGTGATGAAAAGACACCACATGAATATAAAGCTGCTGTTCAGAAATGGTGAAGGAACTGTGCCACAGGGATGTACAGGTAAAACATGTATGAGCATGCAGATATACTGTGTAATGGAAGTGGAAGCGAGTGAACCACCACACAAAAGCTTCATCCACATGGACGAGGCTCCAGCCTAACAAAACACAGAAGGCGTGGTCGGGATATCACCAGCCACAGAGCTACAGTTGATGTGCCAGGCCAAGGGGGAACATAACCATGGGTACTGCTGTCTCTGAGAACAGTGTGCTCATGCATATTACCACAAGAGAGGGGTCAGATTGGAGACGACTTGCCAAAGTATGTGATAGTTTGGGACAATGTCACTTTCCATCGCTCCAACATCATCAGGTAATCATCAGGATGCTGATGGAGTTCATCTCACCCTAACTCCACTGAGGAATTTCTCTCAGCATGGAGATAAAGGTATATGATCACTATCCACATACACAGACGACCCGTCCGGCTGCCATGGATGCAGCGTGTGATGACGTCAAATCAGGTGTCTGCAGGCGCTGCGTCGCAAGAGAAAATATTCATTGTGATGTGGATGAGAATTTGTGGCCCAACGGGTAGTATGTGAAAGGTTTAGTATGTATCAGGTAGTATGTGAAAGGTTTAGTACGTATCAGGTAGTATGTGAAAGGT
>JAOVVF010000027.1:15043006-15065671 GCA_028565595.1 Duopalatinus emarginatus
AAGTGACTGATGAATGATGAAGAAATGATTGTTGGATGATGGAGATGATGGATGGATGGACGGATGGAGATGATGGAGATGATGGATGGACGGATGGAGATGATGGAGGTGATGGATGGAGATGATGGATGGATGGATGGATGGATGGATGGATGGAGATGATGGAGATGATGGGTGGACGAATGGAGATGATGGAGATGATGGATGGATAGATGGAGATGATGGCGATTATAGAAATGATGGATAGAGAGATGATAGATTGAAACTGTGGTGTGTGTGAGTTAGTGAACTCACCCCAATAATAAAGCGAGCGATGTTGAGTTTGTCACAGCGCTCTGCCTCATTTCTGTATATATCAGAAGGACTTCCATCTGTGATGATGACTAGGGCTTTAGTAGCCTCAGGATCCGCACCAGACGTATTATTAAAGAGATTATCACTGAAAAATAAACACACATCAAAACTCATCACTCTGACTAAAACTCTCTACAAAACAGAAATGATACATACTATATATTGTGTACAGTTATATGTTGTCTATGAAAGTTTGTTTTATTAAACATTTGTATTAAATGTTTAATGTATGATTTATACATTACTGAGCAAGTAAAAAACAGTAGGATCTGACCAGACGCTTTAACCTTCACACCCTGCCACGCCCCTGCTGACACGATAGTATATGTCTGGAGTATATAATATGGTGACGTATGTGTATAAACTAAATGTTTATATATATATACTTACAGGATGAAGCGGATGGCTTTGTGTGTGTTTGTGAGTGCCTGCATGTGCTTTTCGTTATAAAGTTTCTCCTTTGCTGTACCACTGACATAGTCTTTAAAGGTGAAAACTGTCCTTAATTCTGTAGAAAATTGAACAGCAGCAAACTGCACACACACACACACACACACACACACACACAGAAAGAGAGAGAGAGACAGAGAGACACACAAACAGACAGAAAGAGAAAGAGAAAGAGATTAATTCCTGTTCATAATTGTAACATTTTTTTTATTTCTATATTTGTTCTGATGCCCCCTAAAGGATACAAGCTCAGCCCTTTGCTGTTTCACACTGACGGTGCATAACTGTACTGCAAGACACAATTCCAAACCAGTCACTGAGTTTGTAAATTATACAGTATATGGAGTTGAGATGGAGCTGCTAGTGGACTAATGTCAGATCAACAATCTTTCTAAATGTCAACATAGCAAAGGAGATAATGGTGGACTTTATGAAGATCAGTGTGCACCACTCACCACTGCTCATCCCTGGATCTCCTGTAGAGACTGTGTCAAGCTGCGAGTTTCTCATGTATGTGTATGTACCCTACACGTATGATGACCAAATCCGGTCCAACTCCGATCTGGTCTCATACCTGTTTGTCCCTCGGGAGAGCTACAATCTGCCCTCCATATCCTCACCACATTCACCACATTTCGCATCAGAATGAGTTTTATCATCAGATGCAGGACTGCCTGGTATGTGAACTGCTGTGCATAGACGAGACAGCAGACAACATCAGGAAGGTTTCCATGGAGACTCCACTACACAACATATATCATAAATACTGCTTCAGAGTGTCTGAGCACTTTCATCCCACCCATAAACTCATCTCTCTAGTATCCTCATGAAGTCATTTGCCATCGAACTAACAAACTGAACCCCCATCATGCCATAACTGCCTAAATCACCTAACACTCTGCCATCTTATTATAAGTACACAGACAGAAATATCATACTCTGTCCATGGTTGGTGAGAGGTCTTCAAAAACTCAATATGAAAACTTCACTTACTATTAAAATGTCAAAGTAGATAATGTTGTGGATGACTAGTAGTTTAGTGAATACGTCTGTCACAGGAAACATTAAACCCCTCCTGAGGTCATTAATTTAACAGTTATACACGTATTCATTAGCCTCATGGTTTCAGTGTTTAGACGAGGGTTATTATGTATTATGTAATCAATAGAAGGTTGTTGTGTTGTTTGGTATGGTGGTGTGTAGTGTTGTGTGATGTCATGTTTTGTGTTGAGTGGTGTTGAGTTGTAGTCACCTCGATAGAGGAGTTTTTGAGAGTTGTTACAATGTCCCATATGAATTCTTTATTCTTATTGAAGTCTGCAGTCGTCATGCTGCTAGAGCCGTCGAAAAGGAAGACCAGGTTCACTTTACTCTTTGTGCACTCTGTAAAGAAAAACGTAATAATAAATATACATAGGCATCTGTTAGTTGAGTAAGCATGAACACTAGGGGGCAGCTCACAATCCCAGGACACATAGGGACAATCAGTCCCACTGACAAGCACCTGGCTGACACTTTATTAAAACTGGGGCTCAGCTCATGCTCCTTGTCACACCCTTAGATTTTTGTTCCCCTTTGGCATAAGGTGAGTAGGCCTGAAGTAATAATTGTTTTCAGGGAAAGGTTAGGTCTCTGGTGTATCTCCTCTTTATTTCCTTGTTTGGCTCTCACCAAGCCAGAAAAACCACTTTCATTTTTGCCCAAGTTTTGGACCATGATGCCTCCCCTAGACACTCACAGATTCCTTCCTGCTGGGGTTGGATCCCTTTTTTTTATTTAAAAAATTAAAGGACTACCTTTTCTATCTCTCTAAATTATTGGCCCACAGGGTGTTTCATTATTCGCCTCCTTGCACGGTTTCTTCCTTAAACCCTTATTCTCATTAGCATTTCATTGCGCTTATTATCCTTATTTTTCCATTTTTCAGATGCTATTTCTGTTTGAGCTCTGCTATTATGTGGTGCTTGTATTTGTCCGTTTTAACCTCTTACTTGTTCAGTTTGCCAACCCACTCTGCCAGCTCCCCAACTAGTGATCTGGTAAAAATGCTAGTGAGCCATAATGTAATGAAAGCCATGAGTTTAAATCTTTACCTATCCGGTTCTAATCCAGGTCATGTCTTTTCAGTTTCATTTTGTGCCCTTTATTTTAGTATTGGGCTTTGGTCAATCTACATGAGGATGGAGCCTGACTACTAGATTCTTTATTTTATAAAAGTTTTTTTTATAGGTTATAAAGATCAATAACATTGGGACAAGTTTCATTATAAAAACTCTACTCTTTTTAAACCTGCACAGTGCCTGTTATATTGCTGCCCAGTGACGTTTGAAGGCTCGGTTGTGTGCTCAACTCTTCTCGGTTTCACCATTGCATCAGCCCCCCAGTGGTGTGCTATGTTTATCTCTTGGGGCGCTGTGCAGGCGATCCCTGTTTAATCCCCACCTGACCTCGTTCAAACTAGGATGACTATCTTTCTTAAATGAAATAAATACAATTTTCCTTCATAAAATTGTTTTACTTATTTCATTTTATGAGTGACACAATCCCTGCCAGTGGTATAAAAGCACACACAGAAATATAAACAGCCCCATAAATAATGAACAAAATCTTCCCCACTATAGTCAGTGGGAGAGAATAGGCATGTCTACAGCATATGCTAGCCTTTCCCCCAGGTTAGCACTCCATGATTGAATACTCTTTGTATGAATCATAACAGTTACCAGTGATTTACTTAGAACATGGTTGCTGTGAGAATAAAAACTCATACCTTGGAAAGCAGCGGTGATGTTGGTGACCTTGTTTAGACTGCTGTTGAACTGGTAACAGATTCCATTCAAATATGAGTTTCCGTCACACTCATGAGTGAGACTCGGACTGCAACTCTACATCATCAAAATCCAAAATGAAAATTACACTTAAAACACTGACATTATGGTTTCATTTTTAAAAAACAATTCATCAGTCTTTCTATAGAGTCCTTCGTTAAGAGGACCGTAAAGGACCCAGTGATTAAACTAAATCCTTTAATGAATCTCTTCTTGATATTTGAATACATACATTTAGAGTATTTGCAGATTAACTGTAGTAATCATCTCAGGACATCTTTGGATAGCAGAGAACAATGCTACTTTGTTCTGGTTCACGCTATATTTGAATTTTATAAATTACATCTGGGTTACATTGTCACACTGTTGCCTGGAGGAATGTCAGAGGGGGTCCAATGCCACTGACCAGAGATTTGGATGCAGTAATACAGCTAGAAGCAGATCACATGGTGCAAAGATAAAGGCATGTGACCCTTCCTCCCAGTTTCTCCTTTTGTCTCTGCAGCTTCTCTTCCCATCGTCACTATTGAGCTTGTCTCCCATCGTCACTACTCAGAAACAAGGAATGTTTCCTGGGTCCCTGCTCCAATCTGACTCTCTCAAACCAGCCTTCTGCTCCTATTCTTCCTCTCTTTTATTCTCTTATTTGGTCACTCTAAAAGTACTATAACACCTAGTAACACTAGTCCCGCTCTTATCCTAACTAATGCTCTTTGAAGTTCATAGTCTGAAACTGTAATGGGGCAGCAATCTGTATAGTGGGAGAGAGTTCTCCCTGGATTGTGGCCACATCTAATTTGTTCCCTGATAGAACCTACCACCAGGGTGGACTCAAATGCAGAGATAAAAAACAACAGGGAATAAAAAACAAATTACAAAAATTACAAATTACAAAAAAAAAACCAAATTACAAAAAAACAGGAGTACAGAAATAACCCCTAAACCACCAAGGAAGCCTGCAAAGCACCCAGTGCTAGTGGCATTTAGTAAAAAAAGGTGGGGAAATGAGAACAAAGGCACCCAAACAAACAAAAGAGAAAACAGGAGATCAAACCACAGATACTCAGTTTGACTCGCAGGAACACAGGAAATGGGTACTCATGAAAAAGGACTATGAGTATCTCCTTAGAACAGCTTTTGATTATTCTTAATTCTTTTCTTTATTTTCTCTCATCTGCACTTCTAACCGAGGAAAGAAGGAAGAAAGACAAATAAGGGAAGCCAAGATTAGATATCTTCTTTTCTTTTTTCTGTTTTTCTTTCTTTATTTTTATGTGGTGGGAGGACTGAAGTGCGGGCAGCCCCTTACAGGACCCCCTCTCCTAGGGGCATCACCAGACATCCCAAGACCAGCCGCTTGTTCCCGTCTGTAGGTCCGGATAAGATCCGGATCCAAAATTTGGGCTGCAGGCACCCACGACCACTCTTCCGGTCCATAACCCTCCCAGTCCACAAGGTACTGGACCTGACCTTTAACACTATGTGAGTCCAGAATCCTGTTGACTGTATATGCTGGGGAATCTGCAATTATATGGACAGGTGGGGGACCCACATGCTGGAGCCCAGAAGAACATAAATAGGGCTTAATTCAGGAGACGGGAGATTCAACCAGTAGGAGACCAGATTAACCCACTGTACCACCTTGAATGGTCAAACACACCGGGGAGCCAGTATCTTGTTACTGACCCAAAAGGGAAGGTCTTTAGCTGCCAGCCACATGCACTGACTCGGACGGAAGGAAGGTCCCAACCTCCTTTTTCATCCGCAGTAGCCTTGAGAGCTGCTGATTGTGCCACCAGTGTGGCACGGGCATGCCGCCATGTGGCCCAGCAGTGACATACCATATGACTGGCTGAGGGCACAATGGTTGGAACATGGGGGGAGGATAACAAAACTGGCACTCGAAGGGGGACATACCCACTGAGGAGTGCCAGAGAATATTATGGGCATATTCTGCCCACAGGAGGTGGTCTGCCCAGGAGGACGGGCTGGATGAAGCAAGGCAACGCAGAGAGTGCTCCAGATCCTGGTTCATTCTCAGTCTAGCCATTAGATTGAGGGTGAAGGACACAAAGTGTCTGATTTCTTAGTCCATGTTGTGCCACCAAAAGCATTTCCCACATGCAGTGGGTTGATTATGAACTGTATATGGTTAAAATGACAATAAAAACTACTTGACTTGACTTGAGTTGTTAAGCCTTTGGAAGACAGCTGGGGTATTAGGCAGCCCAAAAGGAATCACTAGATATTCATAGTGGCCGGTGGGTGTGATGAACACTGTCCTCTATTATGGACAAGATTATAGGCACTGCGTAGGTCCAATTTGGTGAAGACTGATGCCTACTGAAGGGCTTCAAAGGCTGTGGTCATGAGGGGCAAGGGGTAGCGGTCTTTGACTGTAATTTTATTGAGGACTCAGTAATCAATACATGGCCACCATCCTTCTTACCCACAAAGAAAAACCCTGCTCCAGTAGGTGAGCTGGATGGCTGAATGAAGCCTTGAGCCAAGGCTCCTTGAATATACTTCTCCATAGCCGTCTTCTCGGGGGCAGATAGACAGAAGAGATGGCCCCGGGGAGAAGTACCTAGAAGAAAGTTGATAGCACAATCAAAAGCTTAGTGAGAAGGCAAGACCTCAGATTTACACTTGCTGAAGACCTCCCCCAGATCATGATAAGAGGAAGGCACCTTTCTCCAATCAATGGGACATGAGTGACTGTGGGCTTGCCCCCTTGGGACATAGGCTGTAGCCCCCAGTGATGTATGGACCTGGACAGCCAATCAATATAGGGGTTATGCCTTCGCAGCCAGGGGAAGCCCAGAATAATAGGCAGTTTGGGAGCCTGCTGACCAGCCTGCATAACTAGTTTGGTCTGCCTCTCATTTGCCCCTGATTTGAGAGTATGCCCATCAATGGCAGAGACAGGTAGAGGTGCGAGCCATGGTTCACTAGGTAACCCCAGCGCTCTGGCAACAGTGGCATCCATGAAATTCCCTGCAGCCCAGTGTAGGCCTTTGTTTTTCTCGGTCTTGTAAGGCACTGGGCCACCTTGTGCCCCCCCTCTCCACAGTACATGTATCGATCTCCCGTTTGCATTACTCAGCCTCTTGAAGGGTCAGTTGTGCAGGCATTCAGTTTGACTCGCAGGAACTCAGGAGATGGGTACTCATGAAAAAGGACTATGAGTATCTTCTTAGAACAACTTTAGATTTTTCTTAATTCTTTTCTTTATTTTCTCCCATCTGCACTTCTAACTGAGGAAAGGAAGGAAGGAAGACTAGAAGGGAAGCCTCTAGGCAGAGTGATCATAGAAGGCTAGAGACAAAGCCAAGAATAGATTTCTTTTTTCTTTTTTCCTTTCATTCTTTATTTTATTTATTTTTATGTGTACTAAAGACAAGGCAGCAACAGCGCTCCTTGGAAAAGTTGAAGGCTACCAGTGTGGTCTGAACAGAATCAAGACTGTTCACAGGTCAAACTGTGTGTGGTCCTTTCAGGAACTTACTGGAAATTACAACAGAGTGCATCAGGGCATTGGTTTGTGTTTGTTCTAAAAGAGAGAGGACCCAAACACTGGAAAAAAGTATGGCAAACTCTCCGATGTGAAGAAGTCCCTGAGATGAAGAAAGTAGTCACACATAATGCCTAATGTTTTCCTGAATAATTTTAATAACTCCAGTCCTTAAGGACTGTATCAGATTACCCTCTATAAGGTCCATTGTTACCAGTGTCCCTGACCTCTTATCTTGTGTAAGAGAGCACAGAAATCTAAGGGTGTGACGGAGAGCCCTGGCTGAATCTCTGGCGGAATCTTAAATAGAGAATCAGTCAGGTGTTCGCCATCAAACCTGATTGTCCCTGGGCTCTTTGGGAGTTGTAGTCCGGCTTTAATGCAGAGAACTACAACTCTGGCGAAACCCAGAGGCAACCGGCTGAATAGGTTAGCTCCCTCTGGTGTTGGCAGAGGGAGTAGCCAGCTCCTGGCAGTGACCAGCTGATTGGGTCAGCTCCCTCTGGTGGTGGCAGAGGGCATTGTCTGACCCCTAACAATTACATTAATTTGCATTAGTGTTTCTCATCCATAAACAGATAGACAGATCACATGGTACATTTACACACTATTGTAACATTAAACATATCATTTCAAAGATCGTGCAAGCTTCCAGCAATTGTTACCCATTTTAATCCCAGCGAAAAAAACTGTGTCTTTAGGACATAATTATAACCTTCTTTAAAGTTACAAAGAGATTCATAATCAACATTAAAAACTAATTATTTTATAGGGTCCCAGAAACCGCTCTTTTCTGCCATCCTCATCCTTCAACAACGTCCCCATTGCACGTAAAAGCACATCTTTAGGATTTCCTCAGACTGAATCGTCTATTTGACCCCCCAAAACAGGTAAATGACCCTGACCCTTGAAAGGCAAGACGTTTCATGAATGCATGCAGGTGAGTGTCTAAAACAAAGAACAAACAGTACAGAAGCTGTACCGCACAGTCGATTTTATCCACCTTATTTTCTTTTATTGGTCATTTTAAATGTGGTTTATTTAACCCTTTAAAATAAGCAGCCATATGTCACAGTTTTTGATAGCAGCACATACTGTGACCCTTACAAGCATTTATACTAGTCTCAGTCTAGGAGTGAGAAACACACACCTACTGTTAATAGACAGTAGTAAGGATTTTACCTCAATTATGACTGCCCACAACAACAAAGCCAATGGGTCAAGTGTAATAATGTTAATTTTTTAAACAGGAGTATTAATGCTTTTCACCCAGTGATTCTGGGTGGGCTCAGAAAAAATGGGATTTAAACATGAGCTTATAGACAGTAAAATAATGACCAATTCTAGCTATAATTAATACTAACCAATAAAAAAAGCCATGGCACAAGACTAGTCTGTTTTAGTCAGACATTACAAACCTGTAACTGTGAATTTTACTTTAACGTTAGCTAAAGGCTAGTTTTTTTCTGAATAAACAACCTTTTACTGTATTTAAACAGGCATAATTACAGAAGGTAATGTACCATTAATACCAACAAATTGGAAAACTTGGCATTGTGTTATTAATATTACTGTTAGCTAACAGCTATCTAGTTTTTGTCAGACCAATAAACATGCTAAACATGCTTATATTTATTTATAAACAAATAAACATAATAATTGGTAAACACAAACACTAAATATTCACATATTATGGCATTATAGAGAGAAGTACAACATGTATGTATGTATAAAATGTAATAACCATGAAATTTCAGTTTCAGTTAACACAATAATTTAGCAGACAGTCTGTCAATAAATAACATGAACAAGTTATAGATAGATAGATCCATCCTTTAAGGAAAAAAGAACAGTTTATTTTAAATGGCAAGTGTTAAAATGATCACTAAGTCTGTCTCCGACTGGTTTCACTAGCCTCCTCCTAATAACCTCTTAATGGTTGTCCATTAGTGGGAAGAACAAGAGTTGGTGGAAGGAGCAAGTGCTCTGATGTCAGTCTGTTGGTTTTCCAGTATTCTGTGGTGGTATCTATTGAGCTGGGATTTACTGTATTTGGCAACCCAGTGAACTTGTTTTGTTTTAATGACAGTGATTTAACAGTCGTCTAACTGTAGGAGCCAAAATGGTTATTTTTCTTTTCGTGTCTGTTAACACTCTTGTTTCTGAGTTGACCCCATCTAGTGGAGCAATGGAGGGCTCACAAAGAGATAAAGCCAGGTGAGGCTACATGGAGGGTGTGGCCAGAGCAGGAAATCACAGTCTTTGACCTCACTTCCACAAGTCCAGGCTGCCTTAGATACTGCTGCTCCTTTGGCTCAGTTAATCCTTAGTTTATCTTGCCCTTTTTTCTTTATGATTTACATTTTTTTTCCTTACCACTCCTACCTCTGGCCTCCTCTTAGACATAAATTCATAAGTATAAAATGTATATTTAGAATTTATATAATTTATTTTGTAAAGCTGCCTAACAATGTCGATTCTTAAATGCGCTTTGTAAATAAAAAGAGAACAGAGCTGAATTATATTGAATAAAGTGTTGAACTCACAGTGATTGTGGTTGATGGAGGACCCACTGTTATCGACATCCCAAAGAACTGGATCTCCTTTGAGTCTGAGAACCAGTACAGCTCAGTTAGGACTGAATGCGTGTGTATTTGTGTGTGTGTGTGTGTGTGTGTGTGTGTGTGTGTGTGTGTGTGTGTGTGTGTACCTGGCTGATATATATGTCTGCAGTTTCTTTCTTTTTCCACTGAGCATTTATAAATGGATCCTGTTCTGTTTGCACTTAATGGAGCACTGACAATAATTCTAACAAAGACACAAACACAACACAACAAGATGATTTTTAGGGTCTGATCACATCTCCTGCAAAAATATAACAGTTTATGTTTCGCATGTTGTGTTTCACATCACTGATGCACAGTAAAGAGACATATGGACAGACAGACAGGAAGGCATGGATGTAACTGACAGACTTTAGTTTACAGTAACTCATCACACCAGATACATGCTAGGGTGTCTGCCCGGTTACAGGATTTACAGGTAATTGCTCCAATATCTGTTATCATACACAACTCTATCTCAGTCTTGTTTATATCCTAGCCAGATATTTACAGACAGCTATAGTGTCAATTCTGGATTTTATGCAGATGGTTTGAGCTACGTTTGGTCCTTCTGAAATTAAGACATGTTTAATAAAGATGAACAAAGTAACATACATTTGTAAAGTACTTACTGTTTCATGTCATTAGACTGATACTGCAGCAGTCTGTATCCAAAGAACTCATCTTTATTTCCTGAGAAGATCTCAGACTTCAACATGTCAATGTTAAACCCATGAGAGAGGGAGACAGCTGAGAGACAGACAGACTTCTGTAAGTATTATTGTTCTAAATGTAATTACAATAATAAAGTTATTGTTGATATTATATTTATAATTGAAGTGGACATTA
The DNA here is from genome assembly GCA_028565595.1 of Duopalatinus emarginatus. Taxonomy (NCBI): domain Eukaryota; kingdom Metazoa; phylum Chordata; class Actinopteri; order Siluriformes; family Pimelodidae; genus Duopalatinus; species Duopalatinus emarginatus. The sequence continues at coordinate 15,053,602 of JAOVVF010000027.1, forward strand.
ATTATAGTGAATTGTTATAAAGTGTTATAACAGTGCTTCTCTGAGAAGTTGAATATTTTTTATGTGTTAAATATAAAAAGGTGAATGGTTATATTCAAGAATTTGGAAGAACCTTACAAGGAGTGGACTGAACAGACGACTCTTTTTAATATGAAACCACTCCTACATCAGAGATGACTTAACTAGAGGAGAAAGAGAACTGGACTGTTACTTAGTGGTCCAAAGTATTTATTTCAGATGAAAGTAAATTTTATATTTCATTTGAAAATCTAGGTCTGGAGGTCTGGAGTCAACACGGTGGTCTACCAGGAGATTTTAGAGCACTTCATGCTTCCACCTGACAAGCTTTATGAAGATGCTGATTTACTTTTCCAGCAGGTCTCAGCACCTGTGCACAGTGCTAAAACTACTACTAAATGGTTTACTGACCATGATATAACTGTGCTTATAACCCTCTCAGGACCTGAATATTATAGAGAATCTATTAGAGTATTGTCAATAGGAAGATGAGAGACACCAGACCCAGAAATACAGATGAGCTGATGGCCACTATTAAACAACCTGCACTTCAGAAACATCTCAGCAGTGCCACAAGCTAATTATATCCATGCCAAATTTTTGATAAAAAAACCCCACAAACATGGGGATGCAGGAATTTGTAGTAAAGAAGCACCAGTCAAGTCTTGAGTGTATAAATGAACACACTGGTCAGAAGTTGGACATTTCTGTATGTGTGATACTTGATTTCAGATTTTTGTAAGCTATAAGCCATTTTGTGCAAAAGGAAAATAATACACGCTCAAAATGTCACTTTACATGCAATGAATATAAAATATAGAACATTATTTTTATTTTGAATTAAATTATGAACAAGCATCTCAAAATTATTAATTGTGATAAAGAGTAAGATTGTTTCTCTACCTACAGAACAGTAATATTAATGTAAACTACACAGATATCCAGTCCATTATATCTGATGATCCAAATACCAAAATCTTTCTGATTATTTTTGTGTTTGTTTTTCTGTTATCTGTTACATTCAGTTGTAATCTTCTGAAATAAAAGTTGAGCATATGAAAAACCTCAAAGGCACGAGTCAGTTTGGAGTAGACGTTTAGACTCTTCCTGTTTCTTCTTTCTTTTCTTCATTCAGTTTAGTTTAATTTCCTTTTAGGGTTTTTTGCTTGTTGGTTTGTTTGTTTCTCATAAATCGTTCAAATCACCAAAAAGATAAAGAAGAAAATAAACCTCACCTTTAAAGACGTATGTAATTTGTGTGTGTGTATGTGTGTGTGTGTGTGTGTGTGTGTGTGTGTGTGTGTGTGTGTGATCAGATTTTACAGGAAGTGGAACTACAGATAAACCTAAGATGAAATATTTCAGACAGTAAAGACACAGCATGAAAATTACAATTAAAAGAAGAAGAAGAGAAGTGTCTCACCACACAGAAGCAGGACGAGCGACGCCATCCTACAGAACCTGTCGAAACCACTCATCTCACTCTGCCTCTCTCTTCGTTCTCTCTGGATGTGTCTGAGTGTGTGTAAGTGTGTGAGTGTGTGTAAGGTGACAAGAAGTCAAAATAGGAAGTGCAATTCTCACTACACCCCTGTGCTGAAAAACTGCTCCTATCTCGAATTTGAAAATGAACCAGTAAAGAAGTTTCTCATTAACAACACCACAAATCTCTGAGGTTCATCACTGTGTGTTAATGTGTGTTGGTGTCTGTGTAGAGTCTGTTGGTGTCTATGTGTTACTTTGTGCTAGTTTGTAACAGTGTTTAATGTGTGTTAATTTCTATATAGTGGGATTAGTTTATCATGGGGACATCTGTAATAATATTTCACATATTATTCTCCTCAGTGCTTTTACATCCAATTAGCTGATCAGAGGAGTGAGTTTCTAGTGCTTTGTACTTTCTACAAACTCAGATGTGGTCATGTGAACAGGAACCATTCAGGACATGATGTCCAAGTGGTAGCAGAGGAGCTGAAGTAGGAAAAAAAACACCTCTTATTTCAGTTCGTTGTGAACCAAAGTTCCAACAACAATTTAAAAAATATGAAAGTATAAAAGAAGTGTCTGTTTTTGATTTTGCACTTCCTGAATTGAATCTAAGGCACGGTCACTGATACACATTCTACAAGACTAAATACAGCAGGCACATCTTTTATCATGACAATGCAACAGTTAGAGTAAAATTAGTCTAAGATCAGTCGATTACTTTTAGAGAGTTTAGAGAAAAAGAGACTAGAGAGAAAAACACTGAAATGGGATAACTGTCTCCTGAATGTCCTGACTGTCTCCTGACTGTCTCCTGAGTGTCCTGACTGTCTCCTGACTGTCTCCTGAGTGTCCTGACTGTCTCCTGAATGTCCTGACTGTCTCCTGAGTGTCCTGACTGTCTCCTGACTGTCTCCTGAGTGTCCTGACTGTCTCCTGAATGTCCTGACTGTCTCCTGAGTGTCCTGACTGTCTCCTAAATGTCCTGACTGTCTCCTGAATGTCCTAACTGTTGTCTAACTGTCCTGACTTTCTGACTGTCATTTGACTGACCTGTAACTGTACTGATTGTGTCGACTGATTCCTGCTTTGACTGTCCTAATTGCCCTGACTGTCCTCTAACATTGCTGTTGCCTGATATTCCTAAGTGTCATCTGACTAAGTCTCCAGACTGTCCTCAATGGTCCTGATTGTTTCCTTTCCTGCTGCACATAACGAATGTCCAATTTAAATGGGCAGTGTGTGAAAACACCCTTAAAGTGAACCAGTACAAAACAAAACCTGAAGGATCAGGTTTCAGTTCAGGTTTTAAACTAACTAAATCCAATCCTAAACCTGAACTGAACTAAACTTACACTAAAGTTTAATTAATTTAACTAGTTTAACTACCTGAACATGAAAATGAACCCAAACCAACACCTGAATCTAAACTAAAACCTGAACACAGAACACGTGTACCCTGAACCCTGGCTGACCCTGAGCGGTGTGTGTGTGTGTGTGTGTGTGTGTGCGCGCAGGAAGATGTGGTAATAAAAGGGTGTATGTTTCCTACGTTGTAAGCACATACAACACAGAGATACTACAGTCCTGTTTTATCTCAGATCTGTTCTGATGTCCTCCTGCACACATCGAACAGCTCCATGAACCGAATACAAATTTAATAAAACACAATACACAATAAAAACACTGCTGTAATATTTCTGTTAAACCTGCTCAACTACGTTTAGTCTTCAGTCACATCTTGATTTCATCATTTCAGTTCATTATGGTGAGTCAACATTACAAAACCGGCACTGTCCAAATATTTATGGGCCTGACTGTGCATCTTTACACACACAAACAGGCATGTAGGGACACACACACACATCGACAATTTACACTTACGCCAATGCACATGCTGCATAATTTCCATGACACCCCTCCCTGACCGCACACACACACACACACTTGCACATACACATTCACACATTTGCACACATGCTGCATGATTTCCACCTAAGCCCAGATCACACTCACATACAGACAAGTCAACAGTCACACTCAGTGAAGAGCAGCAGAACTGTTCTCTTATACGTCTTATACGTACTTTTTTTTTTACACAGAAATTTGTGCTTTTATTTTTGAGGTCTGTTCTCATACTGAAACCTGCTGATGCCTGAGATCTACCGCCCACAGTACGCTGAGCAAAACCTCACAACCTACCCCACACCAGGCCCACCTCAAACATACATAATTATTTTTATTATTATTATTATTATTATTATTATTATTATTATTATTAACATCATTATCATCATCATCATCATCAACAACAACAACAACAAGAACAAGAACAACAACAATAATAATAATCATTTTAAAGTGATGCAGTGATGATGTTTATGTAGATGTTTGAGCTCAGTGTGTCTCAGTGGTGTGTAACTGCTCTGACTGTTAACATGCTCTGTAGTTTACACAGACGATGGCATGTGAAGTGTGAATGCCACTATTTGTAGGGTGTGTAGTAAACACAACTGTTCTCACTTCTGGTTATGTCCTAACTGTTACAGTCATCTGTTGCATTGTGTACTGTACATTACTGTGTATGGTTAAACTGACAATAATAATAATAATTATTATTATTATTATTATTATTATTATTATTATTATTATTGTTATTATTATTATTATTATTATTATTATTATTATTATTATTATCTCATATTAAAGATTTAAAGCACTGCGCATGGAAATAATAGTAGTATGTGAGTAATAAACATCACTTGGTTATAGAGTGTGTTAGGGTGTGGTTCTGCTGTAACCCTCTGGATTTACTGTTTGTTTTGTTGTTAAAGTTTTTATTGTAAGGAAGAATTTAAGTCAAATTAAACACATATAAAACTACATATAAACCATCAGACATCTGATCTACTGTTCGACTACCTCTGAAATAAACAGACAGAGAATTCAAATTATGTGATGGGTAACTGCCTGAATATCTATATCAAGACTGTAAAAGTATGTGCAGTTTCTGTTGTCCCTTCTGTTGTCCTCCCTGTTGTCCTTTCTGTTGTCCTCCCTGTTGTCATTTCTGTTGTCCTACCTGAGACAGCAACTGAACAACTGAAGAGGCTGACAAACTGGAACAGTGATGCAGTTAAACAGGCCCCACTCCAGAACTCTTACTCTGTTCAGTTGTAAAGATCCAGTGAATAATTTATAAAGTTAAACACACACACACAGGGTTAGTCCTGAAACCTCTGCAGCATCTCACACGTCTTTTTGGCCAGAACGTCCTTGATCTTCTTTACCCTGCGCTCTGACATGGGTCTCACGTAGCTGTCAGGTAGCACCACAGCCATGCCTTCCTGTACTTCCCCCATTACCAGCAGGGGACTCTTTTCCTGCATTGTAATGTTGGGACATGGGCAACTCCAGTCCATGCGGACCAACGTGACCTCCAAATATCGGGCCTTAAAGAGCTTCAGGCCCATCTTTTCATCCCACAGCACCTGCTCCAGGCTAAAGCGTGCAATTCCTGAGTCCGGGTCCTCCATCAGCTCTGTGAGACGGCCAACGATGACAAAGTCGCTGCGGCAGAGACTCTGCACTAGCCTGCCCTTCGGCCTGCAGCTCCTGCATGGTCGTGATCTCTGATGTGGGCAGCTTTCCTGGCAGTCCACCTTGGATCGAAAGTTGTTGCTGTTCCCACGGCAACCTCCGTAGACAAAGGCCTGGCAAAGCTTGGTGAAGGCATTGTAAGCCCAGCGGGGCTCCCAGTTCCTACAGGGGCCTTGGACAGCTGGGAGGTTGCAAACAGCCATGTCTTCACGCTCACAGGATGTCTGACATTCCTCATAGGTCTCGAATCTGTTCCGTCCACGCAGACACCCTCCATGTTTGAAGGGCAGACAGGAGCCAAGAACAGCATCGTAATGCCAGTCCACGTGGCTCTCACCACACTCTCCTGGTTCTACACTCTCTAAACAGTCAGACGGAGAAAACGGCTGCTCAGGAATGTCGGTTCCCACGTCAGAGTCTTCAAAGACGTCACGTTCATCACGCCGAACGACTGAAAGAGGATAATCTGCATGAAGAACACCCACCGAATTGCGAGCGACACAGGTGTAGATTCCTGTGTCAAAGACCTGAGCATTGTACACGACCAGCTGCCCGATGTTTGTGATTACAACATTACCGTACATCTGATCTGGACGCATGATCTGATGCTCTGACTGCTTTTCCCAGGTGATGTCAGGCTTTGGGTGTCCAATCACATCGCAGTGGAAGCTGACCGTTCCACCTAGGTAAACAATCCGGTGCTGTGGGTTAGAGTAGAGAGTGGGTGGGAATGGGGCAGAGGAAGTGGGCGTGGGTGGCACTGTGGTGTCTGAAGGGGTGGGACTTGCATGTAGGTGATAGCGGCATGTGACCACAGTGAGTGTCACACCCTGAACACACGCCTCAGCATCCATATAACACCGATTGAAGTAAGTCAAGCCATCAGAGGCGCAGGTGAAACTGGGTTCGCTCTCACAGCGATCCTGACACTTACATACCGGCTGCCCCGCCCACATCACGCACTCAGCCCCCTGCTGGCTGCACAGGAATCCATCGCAGCTGGCCCCACCCACAGAGGATACATTTGTACCTGGCTGGCCATCAGGAGCAGCAAGGTATGGGGAGGAGTCATCTGAGAAACGAGCTGCCACACAGCTAAGCAGTCCACACACATTTGTGCAACATTTTTCAAAGATATCACAGTCCTGCAAAAAAACACACACACACACACACACACACACACAGATAAGTATTTTTAAATATTTTGCACACAGCAAATAATAGGAAATATTTTTTTGTCTCTCTATTTCTTTGCCTTACACTCTCTCTCTCTGTGTGTGTGTGTGTGTGTGAAAAAGAGAGAGATTACTCAGAAAGGCACTTTCAAAATATATGCACACACACACACACACACACACACACACACACACACACATAACAGGAAGGATAATGAGGATGTGCTTTCTGCTGGTCACATGAACAGATCTCAGTTCTGATTGGCTGATAGTGAACCAGACAAGAACACATCAAGCAATAAGGTTAAGATCTTTCAGTTATCCAAAGATGATGGAGGTGTAACACATATAAAGTCAAACCCTTAACGAGAAGTGTGTAAATTATATCACTCCTGAGATTTACAAACACAAGAAACATGGGACAGAATTAACGTCCACGCAGGAGAAGAAACAGTCCATATTTATCTGTGCCCAATTTCACATCAGAGCACTGATGTGTACTGTGTGGAGGGTGTGACATCCAGATCTGAGATAAGAGGACTCTTTAAGACTCTCCTTAATGTGTGTGTGTGTGTGTGTATTATCACTCTAAAGCCTTGTTTATGCTCAGTGTTTAATACAGATACAGACAGAGCCGTCTATCTGTACTCTGAGTTCATTTCATACGTGATTTTCACATTTGCAAAGAAGAAAGAGCGGAAATTTTAGAAAAGACGTTGTGTGAGTTGTTTCAAGGTATTTAATGGCCTCACAGAGCACCAATGTCTAGAATATGTCTTTTTGTCATTTCTGAAGTAAATACAAAACTAAAAGCGCCTCCACCATCACCATGTTTAATTTTTACTCAGAACTGCCCTCTACTGGATGTGTTGCTCAACAACCATGTCAACAAGAGCTGACACAAGGAAGTATGTCGGCAATGACGGTTATATCGCTTGAGGCGCACGCATGCGTTTCCGTACACAGGAGGGAGGATAAATAAAGCTTAAAGCTGATTTTTTTTTGACGTTACATCTTCAAGTATTTTATTCATCTTACCCCAGAGGAACTTACCAACTATTACAGAGAGTTACGTTTAATGTTCAGGAAGTCTGTTCATTATATCAGCTACAATTAATTGTTCCCTCATCCATTTGTCTATATTCTCACTCATCAAGTTAATAGGACAAAAAAACCTGCAGTTTGTCATCTTACTGAAAAACTGTAGAAAGGCACAAACTCCTCTGTAAAGAAGTGTAAACTCCTCTGTAAAGAAGTGTAAACTCCTCTGGAGGAAAGCATAAAGAAGCACTTATTAAGAAGCATAAAGTACTCTATAGCCCTGTTTGGATTGGATGTTTGTGGGCTGTTTCAAAAATGTTTCAGAGATGTGTGTCCAGACGGGACTAAAATGATCAGATGACCACAGAGTTCTGTGAAAAACCACCACCACCACCTCCACCACCGCCCCGCATCTGGATAGGGCTAATAAAGAAAAGGAAACTCCTCTGTAAAGAAGCATGGGGGGGGGGCATATTGTTAATGATTACTAAGGTAACACATTTCCCTTAGTATGACGTCATTAGTCAGTGATGTTGTGATGAGATATAGTGATATAGTATAACAGTTATAACACTTTACAGTCATCATCTAGTCGGCACTTTGTCATGAATGTTACAGGTGTAAATGTTCCTCAGTGAACTGCGCCTCACCTGGTCAGTGTTACACTCCCTCTCGCACGTGCTCTGCGCGTCCACCCACAGGTGAGGATTTAAATAATTGGGACAGACCCCCGCGTGCTCTGCGCTGCCGTCCGCGAGCCCCAACACCGGGGACAGGAGGAGGAGGAGGAGGAAGAGTCTACCACACAGGAGCGCGAGCGCGCGACTGCCTACACCCGGCATCACAACAAACAAATAAGCAAACTGAAACACAAACTTCACCTCCGCATTGGACAATCCACAAACTCGCGCACGTGCTGGAACAATGCCACAGCCGACATAGACACACACAGACGCGCGTTTACGCTTCTACGCGCGTGCCTGGCTGTATGTTACTGTGTATGTGTATGTGTGTGTGTGTCTGTGTGTGTATGTTAGTGTGTGTCTGTCTCTCTGTATGTATGTTAGTGTGTGTGTGTGTGTGTGTGTGTGTGTGTGTCTGCCCCCCCGCTCGCGAGCGGTTTGTTACAGACCGTCACAGAACTCACGTGCGCGTCGAAGGCACCGGTTAGAAACAGTGATCAAAGACACCGCTCGCGCTTGAAGTCTGTGATTTTACTGCGCGTGTGTTCCGTTAAAAACACTTTAATGAGTCTGGACGTATTTTACACACACACACACACATGCGTACTACTAATTAAACAGTGATGTTTGTATTCATTTTATAATCAATAGTTATATTATTGAGCAACTCCTAAATTACTACTAATATGTAAAGTAAATTATATTGAGTTAGACTTATTATATGAGTGTACTGGTCTGACTGAGTTAACTCTTATGTCTACTAGACAGGGTTCTTCTCTTCTAATATCATTTAAGTACACTTGTCTGAGCTGTGTGTTTAAATAATTATAATAATACTGCAACAATAATAATTATTAAATAGTAAATTATTCACTCAACTCATGAGATATTTCTGCAGTCTAGCTGTGTTTAGTTCAGAGTGTAAAGTATGCAGGACAGGCTGGGAAAGTGAGTGTGTGAATATCAGTGTGCAGGGGTGTGTCTTTGTTGCACTAGGACTAACCGCCCCCTGGGCCTTTATGCCTGGATGGTGACCTTTGAACTTTGCAATGACCTTTGACCCAATGCATTAAAGCTGCTCTGGAGACGGATAAAATGTCCATCAGCACACAGACACAATCTGCTGCCTTTTTTTTGTTGGACTTGAGTGTGACCCTAACACACACACACACACACACACACACACACACACACACACATGCACACACACTTTATAAAACTGTGTGTTTGTTCAGTAGTGTAGTAAGAGAAACTACTGAACTGAACCACCATTGGACCATTATAATGAGAAACACTTTGTCAGCTCAGGATTGGTTGGTTTGGAAAGGTTTGTTTAAGTCTAATTTTTCTGAACTCTACCTCACTGTTAATTTGCTGCAGCTGCACGTACATTGGTTAGAAAGGACTCTTTAACCTGTAGTGGCTAATTAAACTGAAAACGTGATAAACACATGTGATTTCCCAGAAAAAAATGGCAAGTCAACTAAAGAAACAACATGAAATTGGCTGTTTAAAAACACCCCCAAATGCCCAGTATTTCACAACTGGGACGTCATCTACTAATCCACCTGAGCATGAGTCTGACCACTACCTGATACACACCCTGCCCAAGAGGAAAGGTCAGAAAGGTTAACTGCACCTAACTCTGTTCCAAACAAGGTAACATTAGAGAGAGAGCAGCCACCGAAAACTTCTGTGCCAGAAGACTGGACTACAGCAGCAGCAGCAGATCAGCTTGGACCCAGCATACTGAATTAACATTGATGAGGACAAATGAGGGCATACTGAGCTGAAATGGGCCCAGCGTCTCATCAGAACAAAGATACGGACGCCAGTATTCAGAAGTCACTGGGAAAGATTGCAGATGATCTTAACCAGAGTTTATCTACTCACATTGAAGCAACATGTGGAATAACATACTGCAACGATCCCAGAAAACTAATACTGCTCTTCAGGCAGATGATTTGAACTTATGTAATCCTGCTGATTTGGTTGTGACTTTGAGGTGACATGTGGCAAAAATATGTCCCAGACACTGTCTCATCAGTATAGTGTGGATACACAACAGAAACAGAAAAAAGAAAAAAAAAACAAGCAGAGGAGGGTAAAAGACCTGAATGTGAGTAGTCAGGACAATGAGAAGTTTAGAACAGTTTTTACAGTTTTTATTCCAGTCATGGACCGACTCGAAGGCATCACACATGCAGTGACATTCAGCAGACATGTGGATTCTTAAACAAAATTCAAACACTGTCCTCACGTGATTTGCAAATATCAGCAGCTAATCTTCAGTATAAATATGTGTGTGACATGGAGGAGGGCTTTCTGGATGAGATTTTACAATTCTATGACTTTGTTCAAACAAACGTGGATGCATCAGCAGGAGCACTTCTACAGCTCCTGAGGAAAAGAAAGCTACAGTCAATATTTCAAAATGTAGATATTGATTTTAGACTGTTTGTGACCAATGTAATTGGTGATCGTGCTTTTTTAAAACTGGCAGTAGTGAAAATAAACAGGTCAACAATGGATCAGAGCAGCTGAATCACATGGCCAGTATGTCAATAGAGAGTGACCTTGTAAATGACTTCACTGCAAAGAAGACAAGAAAGGAAACATTCTGAAGGTGGGACATTTGTTTCATTTGTAGATGTTCCTGAGTTTTTGTCATGAGTAAGTAAGTGAACTCCAGCTGGGCTCTTATCTGTGTGTGGTCATGTTTAATCAGATGACAGATTAATCATGTATTACACTAATTGGTTACATAGTAATTGTTAGTGTACATACGTCTACGTTAGGATGTGACTATTGTCATTCTGTTTATCTGATTTTATCTGGCAGTAGCATAACTGTTTCTTGGTCCTCTTTTCTGTGTGGTAGTGAATTGATAGGATGTTTGCCTGACCTTTTGGTTTGACCTTTAGGTAACAGGTACCAGAAGATGTTTAGAATATACTGGACAGTGATACGGATGTCATATGTAATAAATATTATAAAACACCAGTGGTATATTTACTGTGTAGATAATGTGTTGTCTGCAGGAGACTGACACAGCCAGGTCCAAAGAACTGCTTTATAATAAAACACAAAGGAAAAGTTGCAACACAACCACACCATATAAACACTGATGGAGAACTGATGGAGAACTCATGTATGTAATGTAGATGTAATGTAGTAGTAAATTAGTAAAATGCACATAAAGATCAAAATTAAATAAAAATTTAAATAACACACAGTTTATCGTTTGTTTATTTTTTGGGATGCGTCTCCTTTAAGCGGTCACGCGCATTCCCACTGGGCATTGACACGAGCACGCGCTTTATGACGGGGGCGCGCGAGGGCGCGGATTTACCTCAGGAATGTGTGAGTGGGAATGTGGAGTTCCTGTTCAGTTCTGTAGCGGACACACACTGTCTAATGATCAACTAACTAAAGAGCACCGTGTGTGTGTGTGTGTGAGAGAGAGAGATCAGACACAGGAGTAAATATAAAGAATGGACACTGTGGATGCGGGTGAGTTTATAATAAAGTTTATAAACACTGAGGTAAATTAGCTGAGCTAACTGTTGGCTAACTGACTGACTAAACTTCCTGTCAGGACTTGTTTTAACTTTAACATGAAGCAGAGTTTTATCACCTCAGGGCTTTTATTCAGTTAAACCTGAAATATAGTCATCGAGAAATGATGTTTATAATTAGTTTTATTTAGCGTTATTTAGCGTTTATCTGTCTCCGAGTTTACTGCATACACAGCCTCAGTCTTTATTGATGACAATGACGTCACCTTTTCCATGCCAACCTCATTCATAAATAAGAGGGAGAGAGATACAGAAAGAAAGAGAGACAGAGCAGGAGGACAGGTGTCTGTTAGACATTTGAATTCTTTACACATATTCATCTTTATCATAGGGTTATTATAACCATACCATCATTTTGAGAGTAACATTTGAACATGAACACACCACCACAACTATACTCATAAACACCTCCTCCACAACTATACTCATAAACACCTCCTCCACAACTATACTCATAAACACCTCCTCCACAACTATACTCATAAACACC
>JAOVVF010000027.1:15087566-15098580 GCA_028565595.1 Duopalatinus emarginatus
TCTGTGTGGACAGTGTAGACAGTCTGGACGGTGTCTGTGTGGACGGCGTCTGTGTGGACAGTGTAGACAGTCTGGACGCGTCTGTGTGGATGGCATCTGTGTGGACAGTGTCTGTGTGGACGTGTCTGTGTGGACAGTGTAGACTGTCTGGACATGTCTGTGTGGATGGCGTCTGTGGACAGTGTAGACAGTCTGGACGTGTCTGTGTGGACGGTGTCTTTGTGGACAGCATCTGTGTGGACAGTGTAGACAGTCTGGACGGTGTCTCTGTGGACGCGTCTGTGTGTACGTGTCTATAACAACACAACACTCTCATGTCTGTCCTCTGGGTTTATTTGAATTTCAGTTCTTCACTGTAATCAACACAGCTGACTGGATGTTTTTTACTTCACGCTGATGTAAGACTGAGACCTCATACAGATGTTTTAGTACAACTGGAGTGTGGATCATTTTAGACTCACCCTCATGTATTTAGTCTCTCTCGCTCTGTGTGTGTGTGTGTGTGTGTGTGTGTGTGTGTGTGTGTGTGTGTGTGTGTGTGTCCTGTGATGGACTGGTGATGTGTTTCTCCTCCTTCCACTCAGTCAACACTGAGACGAACTTCATTAGCCACTAGAATAAACAGATCAGAGAATGAATAACACCAAAATCTCAGTGTAGCACTGAGCAGGGGCAGGGACAAGGGCAGGGACAAGGGCAGGGACAGGAGCAAGGACAGGGACAAGTACAGAAACAAGAGCAGGGACAGGAAGACAGGTCAGGGTTGAGTGAGAAGCTATATGGAGCAAAGTAAAGAGAGATTCTTTCTGACAACAACACATTTTATATAATAACACAATATTGTTGTTGTTGTTGTTGTTGTTATTATTATTATTATTATTATTATTATTATTATTATTATTATTATTATAGTTATACGTGTGTGTCAGGTGTGGTCATGGCGGCATGCGGATCCGACTCGGTGCACTACATCCGTCTCCAGAATGCGAGTGAGTGTGTGTTAGAGTCTCTGCGGTCTCAACGGCGTGACGGTGTGTTCTGTGACGTGACCGTGAGGATCCAGGACGCGTCCCTGCGCGCTCACGCCTGCGTGCTGGCGGCCGGAAGCCCGTTCTTCCAGGACAAGCTGCTGCTGGGCCACTCGGAGATCAGCGTTCCTCCCCTGGTGCCGGCGGACGCCGTGCTGCAGCTGGTGGACTTCCTGTACAGCGGCTCCATGGTGCTGCTGCGCTCTCAGGCCTTGCGTATGCTTACCGCCGCCAGCATCCTGCAGATCAAGAGCGTCATCGACGAGTGCACGCAGATCATCTCAGCCTCCGCCAACCACAAACGGGGGGCCGCCATCGCTGCTGCGGCAGCTGCTGCCAAGGGCCGGGCCGCTGAGGAGGGTGGGGCCGTGGGAGGAGCCATGCCTGGGTTCGGGTACACTATGGAGGAGTGTGGTGAAGTCACGTCAGAGAGCACAGAGCAGCAGAGCACACACTTCATCTCACAACATCAGGCAGGACTGCAGACAGGTAGCGTACACAAAAAACAAACACACACACACACAGACTGAGACGGGCATCACACATACTCATCGGTTTGTGTTAATACGCTCTCCTGCTTTCTGGTACAGGGGCAGGACAGGGGGAGGCAGCCGCTCTGGAAGCAGGTGGAGTCGGAAGGATGATGCCCCCACTCAGTGACCTCATGTGCAGAGGGGAGGGGCTTGGTGCATCAGGAGGTGGAGCCTCTTTGAAGCCTGTGAGCTGCCCTCAGGAGATCCAGAGTTACATGCTGAGCCAGAACGCTGAGAGAACCAACACTCAGAGCCAGAACCAAAACCGGGCGGAGTCCGGGCATGCCCCCATCAACAACCCTGTCTCACTGGGCAGGGGCGGGAGTGGGGCGGGGTTTGTGGGTGTGGCTGAGGAGCTGCCAGTGGAGATGGAGAGGTTCAGTGAGGGGGAGGACCTGGAGGATAGAGGGAGAGAAGGAGAAAGGGACAGGGGGGCGGGGCATAGCCGCAAACAGAGACAACCGCTACGGTTACAGGTAACACATACACACACACACATACACACACACACACACACAAACACATACACACATACAAGCATAGCCTTTGATGCAGCACACATAATAAGGCGTGTGTGTGTAGGTGATGGGGCCAGAGCAGGTGGTGGTGAAGGATGAGGAGAACCTGCAGGATGGAGAAAACCTCTTCCAACTGGATGAGCGACAGGACACAACCCACACACAGTCACACACACAACCCTACAGCCAGGTAACACACACACTCACACACATTTAAGTAGAGAACACAAAATTTGTGTACTTGGACTATGTCGACCTGCTGCCCTCTGATTTTCCCCCAGAGCTGTAAAGGAACTGGGGGAAAACACACACACACACACACACACACTGAAGTAAAGACCACTACAACGCTGTACAGTGTTCCACTTGGCCTCTCCTCTGTTCCTTCTGCACTATTCGTGTTCTTCTGTTCTCAGTATATAATATGTGAGGATGTGCAGTATGTACACAAGGACAGTGGAATAACTCTCTTCTGCCTCACCTTCTGTAGTCTTACTGTCTATATTTAATTATTTATTTGACTTTTTTTTTGTTTACTTATTGTGTGTATGAGTGCCATTTAAGTGCTGCTTAATTTCATTGTACACTGAATCTTATCTTGTCTTGTCTTATCGTATCTTACCTTATGTGTACGTGCGTGTGTGCGTGTGCGTGTGTGCGTGTGTGTGTGTGCGTGTTATAGGCGGGGTTTTATGAAGAGCAGAATGTGTATGCTGGAGGTTTTTGGCCACAGGCTGATGCATCTCAGGCTTTGGTGTCAAACCCTCGTTCCCGCAGCAACAAGCCACTGTCCCCACCCACTTCTTCTCACATCAACAACCAGGTTAAAGACACACACACACACACACACACACACACACACACACACACACACACAGCAGAATACACAGGTGTTTAAATGGCAGTTTTTAGGTGATCAGTAATCTAAGATCTATTATTTATAAAGGTTTCCTAAACCTACACAGTAATTATTGGGGGCGGGGTTATCCTTCTGAGCAGTGCTTATGAGCTACAGCTTCAGTTATTTTAACCACCACAGCTTGTTATTTTAATATTAACTAGTTAACTAAGTGATATTAACCAGTATTGTTGTGTTCCGTCTTCTTCAGATGCTTTTTCAGTATCCTGTCAGTGAGTCACAGCCTTCCTCCTTCTTTGTGGGAGGAGCTATGACCATGGACAGCATGCCAGAGACGTGCCAGCAGGCTCCGCCCCCACCTCCGCTGACCCCAGCCCCACCCCCTCCGGCCCCGGTGTGTGTTGCAGGTCCAAGTTTTACAGCTCAGGGATCAGAAACGTCGTTTGACTGCAGCCACTGTGGCAAATCACTGCGATCACGCAAGAACTACAGCAAGCACATGTTTATACACTCTGGTACACACACACACACACACACACACACACACAATATACGGTGTAGTAGATTTAAATTACATGACTTTGCAGATGTATTGACGTTGGACTATAATCTGCTATAGCAGTTAATTATTTTATTATTTATTTTAATTAATGTCAGTAAACCTTTATGTTACATTGGTCAACTATACTTAACATAGGTTTCCCATCTTAAAGTTTACGTGAGCATTGTCTGACTCCTCCTCAGTCTGCAGTCGTTTTCCTGTTGATTTGCACACTTACATTTGAAACTACATGCATATTGACAACTTGTGTCAGTGCTTCTTATGTAGGAAGTCACTTCCTGTCCCGCGGTGCAGATGGTAACATGACATCAGGGAACAGACCATTCCTTATTGTGACTGTGTGTGTGTGTGTGTGTGTGTGTGTGTGTGTGTGTGTGTGTGTGTGTGTGTGTGTGTGCAGGTCAGAAGCCCCATCAGTGCAGTATCTGCTGGCGTTCCTTTTCTCTGCGTGACTACCTGTTGAAGCACATGGTGGTGCACACAGGTGTGCGAGCGTTCCAGTGTAGCGTCTGTAGTAAACGTTTCACACAGAAGAGCTCGCTAAACGTGCACATGCGCACTCACCGTGTTGAACGCAACTTCTCCTGCACCGTATGTAACCGCGCCTTCACACACCGTACCTTGCTCGAGCGCCATGCCCTCCAGCACCAGCACCCGGCCCCACCTATCAAACCCCCGACCAATCACGGAGCCATGGGTGGAGCAGGGGGGGCTGGGCCTGCCCCCTAGTAGACAAACAGAGAACTCGGGGTGGACAACTCTAATATTGATTATTAGTAAGTTCTTAGGTATGCTAAATAATGACATAATAATAATAATAACAACAACAATAATTATTATTATTAGTATTGTTATTAACTATTATTACTATTATTATTACACTGTTGTTGCTAGTATTATTATTACTGTGATTATTAAGACCATTAGCATTTAAACGTATTTACTCAATAGTTTACAGACTGGGCTGGGGTAGGGGCGTGTCTTTAAGTCCATATGAGGACATGGCTAACATGACATGATTTATCAGAGGAATTTAACCTGATATTCTAATGGGTTTTTTTTATATTGTTTTCCTTTAAGTTGATGCATGCTAACTAGCTACTTTAAGCTAAATTTACATAATCTTTGATATATTTCAAATAATCTTGTTGTAATTCTTGCTTTCTAGCTAATACAAACTAATCTGGGTTCCGATAAAAATTCTAAGTAATGTTTATAAATGTTCATAGTCTTACAATCCAAAGTTATCTAATGTTTAGCTAGCCAACACAACACAACACACACCTGACTGGATTCGTCTGATCATGTTTCATTCTAAACATTTCTAATATTTAGACCTGGAGTTATCTGACCTCCAGCTAAGCTAACCGGGCAGACTTTATGTTAACTGTTAGATTTGTGCTGGTTGGGTGACGTTAGGAGGGAAACGGACAGGAAGACAGCTGGATGACAGGAACTGAGACAGAAACGTCCCTCTGAGCCTTTTAAAGTCTTGTGTGGTCTCAAAGACACGCCATATATTTACAAATACAAATAAATATAGATATATAAATCTAATAAATGTAAATGTGGTGTAATTTATATGAATCTGAGATTCTGCAGCCTGAGCACTTGAAAATTGAGTGTGTATCACGTCCACCCCGAGTGTGTGAAAGAATAACAAGGTGAAAACGATTTACAATCAGATTTTCATTCAGGACACTCACTTTCACACACACTCACACTCTCACACACTCACTCACACTCACACTCACTTTCACACACACACACTCTCACACACTCACTCACACTCACTTTCACACACACTCACACTCTCACACACTCACTCACACTCACACTCACTTTCACACACACTCACACTCTCACACACTCACTCACACTCACACTCACTTTCACACACACACACACACTCTCACACACTCGCTCACACTCGCTCACACACACACGCTCACACTCTCACACACTCACTCACACTCGCTCACACACACACGCTCACACTCTCGCGCACACACACTCTCTCACACACTCTCGTGCACACACACACCCCCTCACACTCTCGCAAACACACTCGCACACACACTCACACACACTCACTCACTCACAAACACTCACACACACACACACTCACTCACTCACAAACACACTCTCACACACTCAAACACACACTCAAACTCTTGCAAACTCACTCACACACTCTTGCACACACTCTCGCACACACACTCACACACACACTCTGACACACACACACTCACTCTCACTCGCGCCGTGTTCTGATAGTCAGTTGTAACATCACTGTTGTGGTCTGGTGTTCTGATCCGTCTGAGTTAAACAGTGTGTGATGATCACACCAGAATACACCAGGACATCATCGCTAACATCCCACATCTGTTTCCTCAGCAGATCCTCTTAAAGATCCAGTGTTACCTCTGACTGTTACAAAGCACGGACACTGAAGACTCCTTCCATAAATATTAGAGAAACCTATCACACACTATCAGCATATTACAGTCATGACATCATTAACCCTCAGTTTATTAATGATCAATATCAGAACACGCCCGCACACACACACACACACACACACACACAAACACACGCACATACAGCCTTTACAGGGATTGAGGGTATGGGTTTGTACCAAACATGCACTTGTACGTACACACACACACACACACACACAAACACACCATGAGATGTTGTGGTGCCATAAACATGAAGAGCAGCTTCATCAACTAGAGAACCTCACACACACACACACACACACACACATTTACATAAGCACTAATGTATTTGTGCAGTACTCATACGGGGTTTTTAAAAATGATTGATGTTTATTTTTATTTTTTGTAATGTTTATTAATGTTTTATTAATGTGTGTTGTGTATTTTAATCTGACCTCGTGTTCCATTACGGTCTTCAGCGTTCCCTTGTCCACTTCCCCTCCGATCTGCACACTCCACCTCAGGAGCAAGAACAATGTACAGCTACATCGAACACCGCTAACATTAGCTAGTTTAGCATTTGCGGGTTATTTAGCATTCGCATTTGTTGACTTATTTAAACCCGTTTAGCCTAGCATGTAGGTTTGTGATTAGCACTTTGGTCATCACACTCAGATGGATCTCCGCCTACAGATCTCACAGTGAAGACTGAACACATTTAAGTGACTAGCACAGTAGCTAACTCATCTTTAGTCTAATAGTAGATTAGCGTAGATTAGCTGTCGGCTCCTCAGCTCTGCTCTGTGTTTTATAGCACTCTGTTGGTTTAGTTAGTGTACAGTATAACTAGAGTTTATACCTATTAGTTAGCTAGATATTTCTGTTTAGCTGAGGTAATCCAGTCAGATCTCCTCAGTGGAACAGTTAGTTAACTAAGTTATGAACAATTTTACTCTATTTATCTTCAGCTACATGTTAATGATTGTAGTAGTTTTAAACATGTCTTCTACATGTAAATCAGTGGAGAAGATCACGGCGGTAATTTTAGCCAATCAGACGGGGCGGACACGCCCTTTACACTGGACTGCTACCTCACTAGCATGATAACTAGCTCGATTGCTAAGTTAAATGATGGTAATGTGGGTAAACCAGGTCCTGTGGTGATTTGTATAATTTACTTTATGAACTTGTCAGTATAACTAGTTTACTATCTAGCTATACTGCGTTGCTAGCATGCTAAATTAGCACAGTATCTTCAGTCGCCACAAACATAGACAATCAAATGTTCATGAAAAGGTGTTTAATTGCGCATGTTTATTAAAAGGAAGCACTTCCTGTTCCCTACTTCCTGTTTACGCACTGGAGTGCATTATGGGTATTTGGCCTGGTTTGAGCTGTGTGTTAGTGCTCTACTTTCCTCATGACCTCAAAATGCATTAGTAGTGAATAGGGTTAAGATTTCTGAACGTACACAGCGGTGCATTCTGGGTAATTTGGACTTCCACAATCTGTTGAACTTCAGCAGGCAAAGTAGGGAACAGATCCGCCCTTAAGATGGTGGACAGAGAGTGTGTCGCAGTGAGGGGAAGTGTATGAGGGAGTGTTGGAGCCCTGATTTGGGACGAGGCCGGTGTCTTACTCCTCTCATGCGAAACCGTACAGACCTCAGGAAAACCACAACAACCTCCACAGAGAACACTTTTATACGTCAGAGTCTTTTTCAGTGCAGAACGTCAGTGTGTTTATAACTTTAATAAGGGTGTGCACATGGATCTTAATGAAGATGGTATTTTTATGGACGAGGGTTTTAGAGTCTTAATGCCGCTTTAATGACATGCAGAGAAAAAGATGTAGAGCTTCTTGTGTTTGTGTTATTAACCGCAACATGAATGTGCAACTCTTTTTTTTTTTTTTTTTTTTTTTTTTTATGACTATATATATATATATAATGTATTGAGATATTACAGGCTTCAGTCTAAGTTACCCAGCATGCCTCGAGTGTAAACCTGCATGGAACCTCATTAAAGATGATTAATGATGACGTGACCAGGTCTGTTTCATCATTACAGACTGATCTGATCTGAGTAATGATAGATCACTGTGATCATTCATCAATCACAGTGTTTACTGAAGTCATGAGATTTCTGTACATCAGCCATAACATTAACAGCACTTTATCTCTGACGCTCGAGACATGGACTCCACAAGACCTCTGAAGGTGTTCTGGGGTATCTGTAGCACCAAGACATTAATAACAGATCCTTCTGTGATTGGACCAGATGATCTACAAATTAGTAAGTCTTGGTTTCCCACTGGGTCACTTGTTGTCCTTCCTTAGACCAGTTTTGTACAGGAATTAACCACTGTGTACTGAGACACAATCCACAAGACCTGCTGTTGTGGAGATGATCTGATCCAGTCGTCTAGACATCACAGTGTGGTCCGTGTCCAAGTCTCTCAGATTCTTACACTTGCCCATTTTTCCTGCTTCCAGCACATCAACTGACCGTTCACTTTCTGTCTAATATATGCCACCACAGGACAGACACACACATACACACACACCTAGGGGTAATTGACCTCCAGTTCTTTTCCAGTGTTTAGACTGTAGGAGGAAACTGGAACTCCAGGAGGAAACCCACACAGACATGGGGAGA
This sequence comes from Duopalatinus emarginatus, assembly GCA_028565595.1. Classification (NCBI taxonomy): domain Eukaryota; kingdom Metazoa; phylum Chordata; class Actinopteri; order Siluriformes; family Pimelodidae; genus Duopalatinus; species Duopalatinus emarginatus. The sequence goes on from JAOVVF010000027.1 coordinate 15,096,165, forward strand.
ACATAAACACAAACAACCCTGAGCCCCCATGTCCAAATGAGCATAAGCTTACAAAATAATTTACATCACTTATAATAAACCATGATTTTCACTGTAAAACTCCAAATAAACATAAACACACTAGAAACAAAAACACAACCCATGTATTTTAATGTTTATACTTTAAATGACAGAAAAATAAACCCATTGTCGCTTATAATTGAAGAAACTGGCAACCCAGACAGGGAAAAAGAGACAAACTGTAGCAGTAACAGAGAACAGCTCAGGAAATCTGTGTGAGAGATCCAGTAACGTGTTTTTATGAAGTTAGTGACTGTAATGAGATGCACTATTGAACTGTAACATTACTTCATTACTGAAAAAAGTAATTAGATTTCTGTAACGAGTTACTGTGAAACACCTCACACACAGCACTGCTAGTAATAAAACAAAAAGAAATATTCAACAGTAGAATTAAAGTGTGAGCTTCTCTGTCTGTAGTGCAACAGGGTGGTCATTTTTTTCGTTCCCCTGCTGTTGGGTTTAATTGTGTCCATGTGGTAATTAGTCATTAGTGGTCATTGTTAATTCTGGGGCAGTCCCAGGGTGCACTATATACTGAGACAGGTGATCACTCCCTTGAACCTTGGCAGTGGTGGCGTGGTTTGAATTTCAGCATGGTGGAGACCTGCTTTTTCAGTTCTCTGTAACAAGTGAACATGAAGTGGGTCAGTGTCATGCTGGAGAATGAAGGCTAGTTGGCTCTTTTTGTCTTTATTTATCTGTTCAGTGTTCTCGGTCACCTTCACCCTCCTGCTGTTGAAGCTGGCTCGTTTTGTGGTGTCAGTATTGGAAGCCAGACTGAGTCCAACGTGGGTGATTTGAGCTCCGGTTTCATTCTTCAGTGCTGCTGTTCATTTTTTTGTTTTATTGTTTAGGCCAAGTCTTTCTTTTTTCTTTTTGTTCCTTAAGAATTCGTTTCTATTTTTTCATTGTGGTTGGAATTTAGACTTTGTTGTTTCTGTGGTCTTACTCTTTTTTTATTTTATTTTCTTTATCTTTGTGAAATAGCTTTTGCTTTTCTCTCACTGGCTCCTACATGCTTGCCTGTGGTAGAAGCCACCCTCATGGTGCTTTAAGGTTTTTATTGTAGATGGGTATAATTGAGTTTTTTTTCCTCCTGGTGACTTTTTTCATTATTACTGCTCATGTAAGCTTTAATGGGTCAGGGTTAGTTTTATATTCATCATCAATATCTACATTAAAAATTACCTGGGCTATTTTACCATTTTATTATCCTAGCAATACGTAATACATTAGAATACGTCATTTGTGGTTTGCTCTACATTTATAATTTGATTTGTATTAAGATTGTAATAATTGAAGTTTAATTAATTTAGTTTGAGCAATGATGTGCATGATGTGTAGTGTGAGTCTTGCTGTCTTCTGTTTATCTTCTTCTTCTTCTTATTATTATTATTTTACCCAGGGTATTGCTGATGAGCACTCTTGCCACAGTAGGATTACTCTGTGTGTATGTGTGTGTGTGTGTGTAAATCATCTCCTAATAAAGATGATCTAATGTGACATATAAATAAAACCCAGTGAAGTTTTTAAACCCTTTAGTATTTAAATAATTTGAGATAGTAGTGTTATATTAAATTAGACCTGATGTATAAGTATTCGTGTTAATTTTATAAACATCACAAAAATAAATCAATATTTTGACATTAGTTTTATTTAAAGCAGCAACAGACAATGTTTTAATTATTTTAAATTGGACGGATTTTGAAAAAACTCCACTTCCGGTCTAGTTTCCGGTTCCTGTGGTGTGGTTGGTGACTTCACACAGCTGAGCTGCGTCACGTGTGTAAAAGTCACGTGTTTGAAGCTGAACTGAGGCTGTATTGGGAGCTTTCGTTTAATTCAGTGTGTGTGACATTAAATCTAAATTAAATAATTAAACAGAATAACAATTATTATAATAAAGTAAACGCACAGCAGACTTTAACGTCAGGTAATACCGAACCGGGCCGCGTGGGGGCGCTGTGACGTCACATCCGGCTGTGACGTAGACAGTGAGAGTCGGTGAGTAGGGTACAGTGTTAATGAGAGGACACAAACATCTACAACAACAACAACACACACACTAATACAATAATACACACAGAGAGTTAATCAGATAATTAAACATTTTAATTAAACATCAAAACTGTAACTGAACACTCAAATTATTCTGTCTGTGGATTACATTCAACATCTCACTGTGTGTGTGTGTGTGTGTGTGTGTGTGTGTGTGTGTGAGAGAGAGAGAGAGAGAGTGTGTGTGTGAGAGAGAGAGAGTGTGTGTGTGTGTGTGTGAGAGAGAGAGAGAGAGAGTGTGTGTGTGTGTGTGTGAGAGAGAGAGAGAGAGAGTGTGTGTGTGTGTGTGTGTGTG
>JAOVVF010000027.1:15118481-15128481 GCA_028565595.1 Duopalatinus emarginatus
AAACATAATTAACAGTAATTACATGTATAGCATTTAGCAAACTCTTATCCAGAGCGACTTACAAAAGTGCTTAGTCAGTGACTTGGAAAATCCAAAGGTAGTGCAGATAGACTAGGATTCAGGTACTTGAAGCCAGTTCTTTGTGACTGCATTAATGTGGCAGGTACTTAAAAACTCTCAACTCTTACCACTGCTATACCATTGATGAGGACAGGGTGGTAGCCCCTCTCCTGTTTTCTGCTGCAGTCCACAATCAGCTCCTTTGTCTTGCTGACGTTGAGGTGGAGATTGTTGTCCTGGCACCAGTTTTCCAGGTGTCTAATCTCTCCCAGGTAGGCACTCTCGTTGTTGTCTGAGATCAGGCCTACCACAATGGTGTCATCAGCAAACTTGATGATGGTGGTGGAGCTGAAAGCGGGCACACAGTCAGAGGTCTACAGTGTGTACAGCAAAGGGCTCAAGACTGAGGGTGAGGGTGCGTGAGACGTTTGCCTACATGCACAGCTTGTGGTCTGTCCGTCAGGAAGTTGGAGATCCACTGACATAGGGATGGGTGGAGTTCCAGATCTTCCAACTTTGTGGTGAGTTTGGAGGGGATAATAATGTTATGCATTAACATTATGCAATAATGCTGAGCTGTAGTCGACAAACAGCATTTTAACATAATTACCCCTCCCAGAGTCCAGGTGTGAAAGTTCTCTGTGGAGCAGAAGGGTGATGGCATTGGCTGTAGAATGGTTGGGGCGGTATGAGACTGGACTGGGTCCATGGATTTAGGCAGTGCAGAAGTCTCTGACCAGCATTTCAAAGCACTTCATCACCTCTGATGTTAGGGCTACTGGGCGATAGTTAATTGAGACATGCAGGCTGGGGTTTCTTGGGGACAGAAACAATGACTGACTGTTTGAAGCATGTTGGTACGATGCCCAGTGTCAGAGAGAGATTATGAATGTCTGTGAATACCGGAGCTAGCTGGTCTGTACAGGCTTTTTGGACTCGTCCGCAGATTCCATCGGGTCCTGCTGCCTTCCTGGTATTCACCCTCTTGAACACTCGCCGTACATCTCTCTCTGTGATGGTGAAGGTACTCTCTGACACACTCTCCTCTGTCAGCAGCACCAATAGAGCTGTTAGTGTGACTAACACTATTAGCGCCTTTAGCACTAATAACCACAGCCTCAAAACGAGCATAGAATGTGTTTAGCTCGTTTGTCAGAGATGATTCTGCACTCTCCAATTTGCTGGGTGAGCTCTTGTAGTCAGTTATTGTCCCTAGTCCTTGAGGGCGAGCAGCTCCATGTTGGGTGTGCAGGAGCATGCAAGGGTCACAACATTGGCACTGTTGCACCACTTGTTGTGGAGTAAAAGTTAAAAAAATCAACAGAAAATAAGAGAGTTTAACAAAAAAAGAAAAAGTCTGGACGGAGCAGTCGAGACAGCAGATGACCTTAGCGGCGTCATCTTGGAGGATGCAAATATTGATGCATGCTGGACAACCAGTACTTGGTCTTGTGTCAGACAATCTCTCTGTCCAGTTCCAATTCTGTGGCTTGTATGAAGCATGACAGGGTAACACGGTGTTGGGATCTGAACCAGTGACACAGACTGTATATGAGAATGTGACTGAATTACCAATTTACTGAATTCTTTATTTATCCATCACTGCCCTTCACTGCCTTCACTTCTCCTGGTCCAATGGTGACCCTCCTTTGGGCCAATAACCTAACCTAGAAACTTAAATGTAGAGACATGAAATTCAGACTTATTTCGTATAACAGTTTCTGAAGTGGACAAAACCATACTTTCAGGCATGCTGGACATGTTATCAGAGAGAATCAGCATATCATCAATATATGCCAGCACAAACTTACCAGATATTCATAGTGCCCACAGGAGGTGCTGAATGTTATCCACTTGTTCCCCTGGTGAACAAGGACTAAGATGTATGCAGTATGTAGATCCAGCTTAGTGAATATATGTACAGTGCATAGCTGCTCAAGTGCTAAGTGCACCAGGGGAAGAGAATACAGGTATTTTACTGTGACTATGTTTAGCCCACTTGTTTCTGCTGTCAGAAACCAAAGACATTACTGGAAACAGCAGCCATGCTAGAATTTCCTTGGACTTCCAAGGACTGTGCTGCTGCATCCAGGAGAGCTCCAAGACAATGGGATGATGTGTCGACACTGTAACATGGAGGAAGCCATGCAGCTTTTGTTGAAGCATCTGGGATTTAAGCTGTATTTACTCACCACCTCAATGTCTATAAAGTTCCCTGTAGCTCACAAATTGGGAAGACACATGACAGGAGGAGGCTTGGGATTTCCTTGCAGAGCTATAAAGTGGTCTGCATGCTTGCAGTAGAAACAAAGGCACTGCATGCAGCATCTCTTTGTCTCTCTCTGCATTCCTCACCTTCATGGGGCCCAGCTGCATGGGTTCAGGTGAGACACACATCAGAGACAATGGCTAGGCAGACTCTTAAGGCATATCTTCAAGACAGGCCGTCCAGGATGGTGGCTTAGTCTAGATATTTGCATTCAGTCCAGGTCAGAATCCCTTTATTGTCACTAGTCACAGGTACCAGCAAAATTAGCCATCAACTCATCCATATACATACAATTATGACATTGACAGGTGTGTTCCACCTGCCAGGTGTGTTCCACCTGCTAATGGCTGCCCTGCTCCCTTTGCCTTCATCAGCATTACCAAAAACTCCTTGAAACAGGAAAAGTGTAGGTTGACACTGTCTCACCTCCCTGGTTGCAAATCATGACGGCCCACTTCAAAGACATTTTGGTTAGCAGTCTGATAAACTAGGCAATCTTGCCATGTTCAGTAAGCTTCTCTTGATATGTGACATACAGCAACCACTGGAACAGGAACACCTGACACCGGGCTGGTTCCCCTGAGCACCACTCAGGATTCACAACTTGAGCAATGATAGGACTCTGGTCATGACCTGGGTAAGCTGCTTGACCTGTGAGTGAGTTGTGTTTGCAAATGAGCCTTTCTTGGTTGTCAACTGCCTCCTGGAGCTGATTAGCACCTGCTGTGTCCATGGTGGTGGTGAAGTAACAATTAACAGCACAAAACAGGTGGGAACACAACTATAACTCTGGGGACTAGGCATCAGTTGTAAATGAAGTACTGGGCATGGGCGCACCCATCTTTTTAGGCTGCCATGGACTGTGGGCATTCTTGGTTACAGTCTTGGCTGAAGCGTGGTGAAACTAACATGACTATCCACTCCACTGCAGAGTCAGGGAGAGGTTAGGGGGAAAAGGTAATTGAATCTATAAACCACTCCAGTGTTCTCTTATAGACGTGCCTGATGAGATTAGTGCACTGTTTGGCACACTCTTTTAAGCAATCTTTAGATCACTCCTTAGTGCGCTCTTTAACACACTCTTTATAAGAATCTTTAGAGCATTCTTTAGAGCACTCAAAACCCTTATAGCACTCACACGCTTTAGAACACTCTTTAGCATACTCTGCTCCTCCTCCTCACTTCACCTTTACTTGAAGCAAGAAGAATCTGTAGTGCTGGAGGTCACAGATCACTCATGGTTACTGTATCACAGGAAGAAGTGGGAAATAGCCTACCGTTATCAAGAGACAACTCACAGATCCAGATCCAGTGTGGAATAACAAGGCTGTAGAATCTGAAATGAACAGCAGAGAAATGGACTGGACCACCAACACGCCTCCGGACACACACAAACCCCTCCTCTTCTCTTGTATGTCTGCATGTTGAAACAATCAGAATCTTTTCGTCACTGGGAACAGGTTTGGGTGAGTAAAACTCCACCTAGTCAATAACACACACACACACACACACACACACACACACACACACACACACACACACACACACACAAACTCTGCCCCCTGATGTGTTTCTCCATTACCCCCCCTTTCTCTCTCTCTCTCTCTGTCTGTCTCTGTAAATCATTGATGTGTGCTGAGTAGCAGTAATATGGTATGGACTGATAAGATCAGAACCACACACACATAGTTTGAGTCAGATGATCTGCATTTTTTATAAAACAGTAACAGTTTTAAATCTTTTAAATGGAAGATACACTAAATATAATAATAATAATAATACTATTTCTACTACTACTACTACTACTAATAATAATAATAAGTAAGACCTTTTTGACTGTAATAATAATTTATTTATATTTTATTATTTATTTGTAGGTTTTATTAGTTTATCTTTAACAGATGGATGGGAAGCCCGCTGTACAGTGTTTTAATAGAAGTTAGCGCTGGTGAGGGTAAAAACAGATAAATCAGGACCTGGTGTTCAGTAGGGGGCATCAGAGAGTCACTCAGCTGGAGAAAAGGAACAGCACCATGTTTATAATCACAGTTGCTCAGTTTTTTAAACTGGTGTCTCTTATCTGCCTTTTGTGTTTATGAATAATATTATTCTGAAGTAGTGTACTAGTATATAAAGAAACAAGCAGTGGACCTAAAACAGAACCGTGTGGAACACCAGACCTTATCCTAGTATACATATAGAAGTCACTGTTTACATCTGGTAGGGTGCAGCCTTAGTTCAAGTTAACTGATATTGACTGAAAGGTTGCCACTTTGATCCCCATACCGACATGACATGACAAGACATGACTGTAGTGTCCTTGAGCAGGGCATCTAACCACCAACTGCTCCGTGGCCACTGTGGCCCTATCCAAATCACATAATTAAATTTGAAAAAGGATTAAAAGCAAGGATCTAAAAAGACTTTAAATGAGTGCACTCACAGACACTCACACTCACACACACACACACACACACACACAAAATGATAAAGCTGTGTGTGTATACGTGTGTGTTACCATTAGTAAAAATGGTGTGGTTGGTGTGGTACAGCGGTAACATCATCGGCTCCCACCTGGGTTTGGTTCCAAGTCTGGGCAGTCAGTCTATGCTACACCAATAAGGGTTCTTGGGCAAGACTCCTAACACAACGTTGGCCTACTTGTAATACCAATAACCTTGTAAGTCGCTCTGGATAAGTGCGTCTGTCAAATGCTGTAAATGTAAAAATAGTTAAATGAGTTTAAATTATTTTTTTATTTTTCGATAAAATAATTGTTTTATTTATTTATTTTAATTATCAAGATTATTCCTTTTTAATAAACTGAACTAATTATTACTGAAATTATTACATTAAGTGTGTTTAATTTTGTTTATTGGTTTATGCTGTGTGTGCGCGTGTGTGTGATTTGTTGGGCACACCCACTTTCACCCACTGATTGATCACAGCAGTGTAGAGCAGCTGTGACCAACACACACACACACACACACACACACACACACACACACACACACACACACAGCCTTATTATCAAGCACTAATCATCACAGCGTGTAATAAAGCCACAGCAGTGTTCATCAGCTTTATGTAATAAAGTGTGACTTAATTAAGCACTTCTGCAGAGAACACACACACACACATTGTAGAAATCTGTTTAAATAACGATATGATAATTAAAAACATAAAAATAAATAAATTATAAAAATAAAAATAATAAATACTGAAAAATGAAACAGGTTAATAAATGAAGCATAATAAAAACAATGAAAATATAAATATTAATGAATAAAATCATACAAAAGTAGAAGGTGGAAATAAGAGGTTACCTTTCCTCACTATGTAAAACTGAAATCAGAAACCAGGATCTAAATTAAACATCACCAGTAATGCAGGATTTAATCTGGACCAGTTCAAGCCAAGTGGTTTTTATAATCATTTCAACCTTATACAGTGGTTTTCAGTACACCGTGAAAAGAAATAACGTTCCAGAACCAAGTAGCCACATAGAACAATATAAACATATAAACTACACAAAACAACATCAAGTGCACATGTGCAGTGACGTGTATAATGATTTACAGTAAATACATAAGACAATACAATTAGTTACTCACTTTAATCAGGGTTTTAAAAATTAATCAACAGGACACGTATACAAGTCTGACGTGTGTACATGACTGTAATGTGTGTATGAGTGTAATGTATGTACGTGAGTGTGACACGTGTCCATACGTGTGATGTGGTGTATGTGAGTGTGACACGTCTCCATACGTGTAGCGAGGTGTACGTGAGTGTAACACGTGTCCATACATGTGATGTGGTGTATATGAGTGTAACACGTGTCCATACGTGTGACGAGGTGTACGTGAGTGTAACACATGTCCATACGTGTGACGAGGTGTACGTGAGTGTAACACGTGTCCATACGTGTGATGTGGTGTACGTGAGTGTGACACATGTCCATACGTGTGATGTGGTGTATTGGAGTGTGACACATGTCCATACGTGTGATGTGGTGTATGTGAGTGTGACACGTGTCCATACGTGTGATGTGGTGTATTGGAGTGTGATACATGTCCATATGTGTGACGAGGTGTACGTGAGTGTGACGTGTATGACATGGTGTTACAGAACTGTTTCAATGCACTTAGTGAGATTTTACTTTGGTTTATGACCTTATTGAGTATTCAGACAGTGTGTGTGTGTGTGTGTGTGTGTGTGTGTGTGTGTGAGTGAGCTGAAGGTGACTTTGCAGTGGACTGTGGGAATATTTGATAAAGTGCGCTCTCTTATGAACGCTGCTCTCACTCAGGTCCTGTAGGAAGCTTTAATGTGGAACAGAATATATATGGTAATAAAACTCTCTCTCTTTCTGTGTGTGTGTGTGTGTGTGTGTGTGTGTGTGTGTGTGGTTAAGTAGGTGTGTGAATACGGGCTTGTGTGTAATTATGGAGCAGATTAAAATGAGGAAATGTATTTGTGTTGGAGTTCCTCATGAGATGAAGCAGTGAGGATGAATCAGAGCTCTCCCTCGGTCCCAGACGCAATTACTGCCCATTCCCCTTCATTAGTGTTAACTGATGACATTACTGACTTTCAGCTTGCACGCACACACACACACACACACACACACACACACACACACACACACACACACACACACAGCTGAGAGTACATCAGTCACTAACGGCTGAAATCTGAGTGCACTAATCTGAGTTATTAAACACTCAGACAGTGTTTAATCCACAGCTGTCTCTACATGTGAAGTCTTTCTGGAACGTCACAGAGACTGTTAACTTTAATATTTACACACCCGGTATAAAAACACAAGGGTGAAGTCACTGTTACTCTTATCCATTTATAGTTACAGGTTAAGTAGGAAGCTGGGTAACCCGTCAGATTCTGTTTACATAAGAACTGAAACTCCTCTGACTGCTCTCACACTGGAGACTCCTTCATCATTACTTTTATTTAAATTCTTCTCATGTACATCTCTCTCTCTCTCTCTCTCCTCACTTTTTGTTCCTGTTTATGATTTCCAGGCTGTAGTAGAAAAAGCTGTTTTTATATTAAATATATAATGTAATAAATGTAATATTCAACATTGACATAATAACACTTGTAGAGTCACACTGTAGGCGTGTGTGTGTGTCTGTGACACGGAGTTCATATTAACACAAAAAGGCTTCTGGCCAATGGGTTTATCTCTTTCTCTGTCTGTCTGTCTTCCTGTCTATCTGTTTGTCTGTCTGATAGAGAAATATATCTCTGTCACATTAGCAGAAGTGAATCGACCTAAACCCATCCTCACACAACGACAGAGAGACACAGGACATCACTCACCTTATATATTATGCATTAAGCTGTTCTCTTTTCCTACTTCTATCTTTCTTTCCATCTCTCTATCTCACTTTACCAACCCCCCCCCGTCTCTCTCTCCCTCACACACACACACACACACACACACACACACACACACACATACACATTCAATCTTTTCTCTCTCTTTATCTATTTATGGGTAAATGAATACATGTGATAAGATACACACAGTCATAAACCAGAAATGTGATCTTATTTTTAAAGCTTTTTTTTGTGCATGTGCAGTGATACAATGATTGTGTGTGTGTGTGTGTGTGTGCGCGTGTGTGTGTGTGCGTGTGTGTGTGTGTGCGCATGTGTATGTGTGCACACCCTGCTAAAGGACACGTCTTCTGGTTGGTTTAATATACATATACACTAGGATTGCAGATCTTCTCCACAGCTGCAGGAATAGATTCAGGATGGATCAGCCTCATCTTCATGTTCTAATGAGTAGGAAATGATCGTCACTAGTGTGTTTTTATTACAGTAGTCAATATATATAGTTTATAGATAATATCTATATAACCAACAACCGAAACAGGGGTTTAAATTATATATGAAGTAATGGTTATGGGTTAAAGGACTGGTTCTGTTCAACACACAGTAAATTATTGGTAACCTGTTCTGTTAATTTACCCCCAGCACAGCTGCACTTTAAATGCTCAGCAACACCTAATATGAAAGTGTCAAACACATCCATACAGAGGATATCCAGCTGTTCGGAAACGTTCTGAGCGTCGCACGTGTGCCGTAAATGGGGGACAACAACACTACAGATGTGTTTAAGTTGATGTAAAAAAGGCAAAAAGATGTGTTGTTTTTGGCTGCAGTAATTCTGTGTACCGTGGAACCTGCGTGTACAACTGGCCAAAAGATCCAAATTTATACAAAAAGTGGACTAAATGTGTTAAACTTAAACAGACGCTTTGGAAAGGACCATCGCCTTACTCCATCATCTGTAGGGCTCATTTCATACCTGAAGATTACCACACTTACATTAACTGACTTACATGATGACTGGATCTTAATTCTGGCACTTTTCCAACAATATGGGTGTGTAAAGAAACCAACACGAGATGTTTAAGATCCTCCGTGTACATGGAGGTAAACAGGGTAAATAAATGCAATTACTTTAAATTTTTTTGCTGATGTTAGCTAACATTAGCTTGCCTTGCTAAGTTCAGTGGCTCAAAATATACTATTCTAATGTAGTTGAATTATGATTATTCATAGTGTAGTATTAATGCGAGTTTGACTTTGATTATATTTACGACAATAACTGTACCTCTATATTTCAGTTTGGCTGATAGCTGTTGTTATAAATAATGTTCTTTATTTAGCTGTGCTAGCTAACACTAGCTAAGCTAGTTACTGTTTACACTTAGGATGAACATTTGTGTGTGGTTTGACTAAAAGTCTCAGGACCAAGTAATATGTTAGTCTATTTTGCTACATTACAGGTTCTATCGAGCGAGTCACAGCCCAATACAGGGACTGCTGGACCTGCTGGAATGATGGAGTTTCTTCTTCCTCTGGCTCAAATCAGAACAGTCTAATTACAGAGTTTTCAGATTCAGTCACTGGACATTCATCATCTTTATCAAATTTCAAATAACCAGAACCCGATGAACCAGCACTGGATAATGTACAGTCGAATTCAGCCATTGTGGTTGTTTTCCCGCCGTGCTGTTCACTCTTGTCCCATGGTGACGTCACGCACTGCTGAGGAATTTCTGTAGCGAGCTTGGGTTTTCCGTCAACTTCATCAAAACTGTAAATTTTAAAGCAAATTAAGCTGCTATTTCCGTTTCAATTAATGTCTATATATTTTAGTATCTAAAACAATTTGAAATCACTAGAGGTGTTCATTAGGTGGTGCTTAGCCGCTAAGTTTAACACTAAGACACACAACTGTTTGTAAGAAGGAACTGAAAATGCACATCATCAAACATTTTGACTAGCAAGCTAAAGGTAATGCTAGCTAATATAAAGGGTGAAATCAAGGACGACTCATTTAATTCAATTCAGTTCAGATATTTTATACAGACTTTTTAAGAGTTATAGACAGAGATCTCTACTCTGCATGAATGATGATGGAAAATAAATAACTGAATATGGGCTGGGATCTACTGCCTCCTGGCACACGGTGCAGAGGAGATGTCTCATAAACCACTAATGCTGGAAACCTAGCCATATTATATCCTAATGTTATTAAGATAAGATGATTATCTGACAATATTAATAACCCAGTAGATCATGAATATTTCACAAACAACTCTCAGTAGAACACTGTATAAAACACAACCT
>JAOVVF010000027.1:15134433-15136933 GCA_028565595.1 Duopalatinus emarginatus
TCAGATACTCCAAGAATTTAACTAAGCACTCTTGTAAGTCGCTCTGGATAAGGGCGTCTGCCAAATGCCGTAAATGTGAATGTTAGAATTGCTGTTGACAAGCTTAGTGGAGGATTTTAAATGTGCAAAGGCAGGTCACAAAATGTTGTTAGGGTCAAAGGATGCTAACGTTAATTCAAGTGGCAGCATAAGTCACAATGTCAGGAAGAATGTGGAATTCTTGTGAGGCAGTACTGATAGCAAAAAGGACCATGATAGGGCAGGTACAAAGTGAGAGGGCAGGGCTAGGGTCAGGCAATGCATTGAAAACTTTTAATAAGGCTATGACACCTGAAATGAGGTGCATCAATACTAGTTTTATTTGTGAACAGGAAGAGGAAGTGTGGTGTGCAGTAGCAAAAGGCCAGGTAAAACAGGGGCAATGGCTAAGATGGGACAAGGTAGAGAAGCAACAGGGACAGGGTAGAGAAGCATAGTGGATGTAAACATCAGGTTGTAGATTCCACACTGCATTGCGGTAACATCGCAGTAAGTACGTTGAGGCCAGACAAAAGGGCTGAAAAAGGGAAGGGCATGACTAGGTTTGTAAAGTGAACTTGGAGGGGAGTGGGTCTGGGATGGCAGAACTCACTGCTTAGCCTTCCGGAGGTGTCATGGGCTTGATTTAGCGCAACACTAATGAAGGGTGCCTACCTGATGACTACTATGAACAGCAGCAACATAGAACAGTGGCAGGCAGATAATTATGGGTGTAGGGAAGGAGTTTGTTTGTGTGTGTATCAGATACTAAATGCAGAATTGTGTAATCTTGCTCTGTATGTTACTTTACTTGTATAATGATCAGTTGCTGATTGGCTCTTAAGCGGCCACAGCAACATAGGATAGTAGCAGAGAGATTATCATAGATATAGGCAATGTGGTGGTTTCTGTGAGGTGCAGGTATTAGATGCAGGATTGTCTCTTCCTGCAGCATTTCACTGTTAAAAGCAGTAATAAAACAGGAAAGTTATAGAGGGGAACAGCACCCTTATTCATCTCCATTGGGGTTTTATTATTTGGGTTTGGCATTTTAAGTTTATTTGGTTCTTTTTCCTTGTTCTCATAAGCTGGGGGTTTCACCCAGCAGCCACATTCTTTTTCGCTCAGTTACTTTCTGTTCTATTTTTCGTTATAAATTTCTCGGGTTGGGCGCACCTCCCCAGCTTAACGTCCCAGTAATTAGGTTCACGCTACCATAATCATAGCACCCTTAGTTAGTTGATACTTTCTTGATCCAAGGGTCCAGGCCCTGCTCCAGTGTTCCAGAATGTGTACAAACAAAATGTCTTGACATCACTAGCTTTATAATATGTGTCTAAAAACCTACTTCAGCGGTGTTCAAAATTTAAAAAATAATTTTAAGCAGTCTCTTTATAAATCCAATGTCAAGTATCTACCAAACATCACTACCAAGCTTGTTAACAAAAAGCGTTTGTACTGCAAAAATTCAACCAATTATACTAAAAATGTGAACATCATACTACACATCACACTAAACATGTAAGCATCATACTAAAAATGTAATCATACTTAACATTTTAACATCATACTAAACATGTAACCAACATATTAAAAGTCATGGGAAACATGAGGTTGATCTGAAAAACGAAATCAAGAACACACAGATTCCTCTTAGTGGTGTTTAGAAAGAGCTTCACTTTACTACACCTGCATCTCTGTTCTAGCTAGACACAAAATAAAGTATGTGTGTGTGTATGTGTGTGCTTGTACGTCAGGTTGATAAATGAGGGGCCGTGAGGGTTGCAGAGAGTGTGATGCTGCTCGCTGAGTTGACATCATTCTCCTGAGTGTTTGTGAAAGGTTATTAAAGAGACTTTAATCATGACTACTCAGTTTCTGTCTCACTTTGTCTGTCTCACCCTCTGTCTCATAGCCAGGGGTCAGTCTGTCTCTCTTCATGTTTAAGACAGCCTCCACACATAGGTCGGATTACAGTAGCTGGATATATTTCGTGTGATTTTTACTTGTTTATGTTTTGTTCCTTTATGTTTAAGTTCCTTTCAGGACATTACACTGAGACAGTTTCATGTCTACATTACACAAACAGATGAAATATGTCTGATTTTATTTTTTTCAGCTGGATGTAACCCATTTGTCAGTTCCTACGGTAGTTTTTTTTTGTCCTGGGTAGATAGATAGATTAGATAGATTCATCTATTAGATAGATATTTCCGTTCTTTGGGTCATCACAGCCTGTCAAACAAAACCATTAGCTTTGGACAGGTACTGTTAGTGCAGTGAACCTTCAGTTGAGCAGAGGCTGCACTGGGTTGTAGCAGAGATGGCTCAGTAGCCCACAACTGCCCCTGAATTTGTTTAGTAGTGATGTAGGGATAACAGGAATAACATGATCGGGACAGTTGACTTTGTAGTGTGTAGTGGAAGTGAATGATACACACTACAGGTTTGGGGTGTTTGAGACAGCCATGATCAGAGTGAC
>JAOVVF010000027.1:15141933-15144690 GCA_028565595.1 Duopalatinus emarginatus
GGAGAAGAGGCCCTGCAGACATACGACCAGTTTTGTGCCCAGTTCCAGAGGGTATTTGACCATGCCGGTCAAGAATGAGGGAGCGGCGAGTGCCTGCTAAACATATGTCAAGGTGAGAGCCGTGTTGCAGACTATGCTTTGGAGATCTAGCAGCAGGAAACGGCTGGAATAACCCGGCCCTCATGACAGCCTTCTGCCAAGGTCACGCCACGTCCCTGGATTCCCTAATCACACTAGCCATCCATCTGGATGATCTGCCATGCCAGCGGCCTTACCACCACCCCTGTGCCGACTCTGCATCACCACCAGTCAGCTCTACACAGTTCCAGGATGAACCCATGCAACTGGGACCAGTTGAGCTGAGGGCCCGTAAATGAGAGAGAAGACATTGCAAGGGTTTATGTTTCTACTGACCAACCTCGACTTACCAAGTGATGTCCACCCTCACACTCATCCACTCAGTGAGTGCTGATAAACCTTGCTCTCACCAGACTCTTATCATTCCTGTCAGGATCTATATCTCAGGTGAATGGTTTCCCCTGCTGGCCCTTGTAGACTCTGGAGTAGAGGGCAACTTTATCGACGCAGAGACCCTGAACCAGCTCAGCATCAAACCCAGCATCCGTATCCACACCATTGATGGAGGACCCATAGGCAAGGGCCGGGTAACTCACTGCACACCTCCCCTGAGACTTTAAGCCAGCACCCTTCACCACAAGACCCTAACCCTTCTGGTCGCTGACTTCTCCCACCATCCAGTGGTTCTCAGCCTTCCATGGATGAAGCATCACCACCCTCTCATCTCATGGATATCCAAAGAGATCATCACTTGGTCACTTGGTGACGTCCATGTCAAGACCACGACCATTGAATGCCCTGACTCCAACGAACAAACACAGTCCCCAAAGAATATCACAACCTTCAAGAGGTCTTCAGCAAGACTGAAGCATGCAGTCTACCTCCATGTAGCTTTTATGACTGTGCATTGGACCTCCTACCTAGATGCTCTCCTCCTCGACAACAGTACAGGATCTTGGGTTTTGCCAACTTCTACTGGCAGTTCATCAGGTCCTTCAATAGCGTCGCCAGTCCACAAGGGCGGGGGCCCACAAGGGCGGGGCCAAGTGACTATGATGGAACCCAGAAGCAGAGACTGCATTGACAATAATCTAACTAACTAACTGAATGCAATGACAGTAATCTAACTAACTAACTAAGAAATCTATAAATACCTCTAAAAAGAAATCTGAGTATGTATGTAAAGGGGGTCTGCATTTGTAGAGTGTGTCAGTAGATTGCGCCTCTGGAGTGTGTCATGTGCTTATGTCTGTGGAGTATTTTTGTATCTATGGAGTGTGTCTGTGGAGTATGTCTGTGGAGTGTGTTTCTGTCTGTAGCATGTGTCTGTGGAGTGCATCTGTGTCTTTGGAGCATATCTGCATCTTAGGAGTGTGTCTTTCTGTGGAACGTTTCTGTGACTGAGGAGTGTGTCTGGGGAGCATGTCTGAGGAGCGACTCTGTGGAGCATGTCTATGTAGAGTATGGGTTGCAGTGAGAATGAAGTCATTAATGAACCCAAACGGAATCTGCGGCTTTTATTCATGGTTTCTGCGGTGACCCAGGGGGAAAATCTGCGGAATTCTGTGTGGTTGTAAAATTTGTTTCTGAGGTGTTTGATCATCTTGTAAATGTATACTAAGTGTATTTGCATTATAAATATCCTAACTAAATGGGTTAAACTAAACCTAGCACATTACAAAAAGTTACAAAAAATTCTTTCTGTGAAAACCTTTTTATTCAATCAAACCTTTTTTATTCAAAACCAAAAATTCTAAAATGTCCAAATGCGAACTAAAATTTTGCTACGTTGCTAAACAATAAATAACAGTGTAAACCCTAAAAATAAATAAATCATTTAACTTTTTCAGCTGTTCCTTCATATCCGAACGCCAGTCATCAGGCCTTCACAAATCTGGCTTTTAGGTCTCCACCTGACTGTGTCTGGATGAAATCAAATTAACCCAAAAGGGCAAAATATCTTCCCAGCATCTCCAGTCACCAGTGAGGTATTTACTCACAAAACAAAAACCAGGATTTTGTTAATTATTCAGTAAGATGAACCAGTTAATATCCAACAGAAAGAGCATTAAGGGACATTTGTCTTAAAGCTTAAAAAGCTTAAATTATCCAGCTAATTGCTAATTGGGAAGTCATCTTAAAGCATCTTGATGCTGCTATCTGTTTATAGATATTCAGAGTAGGATTGATATTTTATAAACCAGCATATATGGTCACCAGTCAAACCATCATAAACCAGCATTCTGAATGTTGGTTATGCTGGTCATCTTCCAGTGAAGTTGAATATAAGCCACCAGCAAAACTAGCATTTATAGATTTGAACACAAAACCAACAACAGGTCAGCATATCTAGTATCCAAATTCATGTTGATTTCACAGGTAACATCTATGCTGGTCAGAGCTGAAGAAAACACTCCCCTTTGGTTTTTGAACCCATTTTTGCACCCAGCAGACGCGTGAAAAGCGGTGCCATCCCATAAAATCATAAAATTCTAAATTACAGAAGTGGTCACACATGTGCAAGGCATAAGCAAGTCTTATTGCTTAACCTTCAAGTCTCAAGCAGGTCCCAAATTCAAACAAGTCAAGTCGATTCCATGCTGTAGGTCAAGCAAGTCACAAGTCAAGTCATTCAAATTATTAAGCCCCAGCTTTAGTTTCCATAAAGTAAAAGACAGT
>JAOVVF010000027.1:15158072-15171574 GCA_028565595.1 Duopalatinus emarginatus
ACACACACACACACACACACACACACACACACACACACACACACACACACACACACATACACACACACACACACACATACCTGTAATCATTTATGTTAGACATTCATAAATATGATTAGGGTGCGATTTATACAATGACAATGGGGGGGGGGTGTGCCTTCTACAGGATTTCTCCCACAGGAACCATGTATTAATTAATTCTGAGAAAAATAATAAATAATTATAACAATGAACTACTGATCTAAGCAACTAATTTCTCACTTCTACAGCCACCAGAGTATGACGATTTATGTTCACATTTTCCATTCCACCTTAAAACACATTTCCCCTTCCACCTTAACATGCCACATACTTTACATTGAGCCTTATTAGAAAAGTGTTTTATGAGTATATACATTTTTTGCATATTGTGCAGACATTACAAACAGCCCCCGTAAAACTAAACCTGGATTCCTATTCGAATGTTCTGTTCCACATTAAAATCTTAAACAATTAAATAATTAGCAGTGTGTGAAATCGTATTACAAGATTCTGCCAGATGTGGATCCTGTAAATTTATTGCAATATTAAACATTATAGGTTGGGTGGATATATAAGACTTTTAACCTCCCAAGAAATATTGTATAAGGGTCTGCACCCCCACCCCCTAGTAATTCGTGCTTGTATATAAGTCTATGCTATTAACACAACACACACCTGAAGCTGGTGTATTAATGTGTGTATTTTATTTCCTTTAGACGAGTGTGTTCCTGAAGAACTCTGAAAATCTTCAGCTGTTCAACAACCCACGAATTTCAGCCAGTGTCCTCGAGTTCTACACAACACAGTTATATACCTACAACCCTGACTTCAGCCCACTTGGGTAACACATTACACACTGTCAGCTACTTATTCTATTTATTCATCCAACCTCATAAATTCAACCCCCCTCAGGTAGCAGATTGCATTGAAGCATAAAATACTTTGCAGGCAAAAAGTTTATATGTATTTTCCAAAGATTCTTTCTGTTCTTACAGATTACCAGCTGAGCTGCTTTGTCGAGCTCCTTCCTCTATGTTTGTTAGTCTTGGAGATGCAGACCTTCCGACCATCCTCATGAGCATCAACAACTTCTGCACAAACATAAATCCAGAGGTGATTAATCAATAAGACCCTGTCTGTTCACCAGTTAGTTACTGTATCGCAGTCTGAGTTTTCCAAAATCCTCTTTATCTTTCAGGTTTCAGCAGTTCTGGTGTCAAAGATCCCCGTCGTATCTGCATCCACCATCCAATCTTTGGGCAGCCAGTCTGTGGGCCTGTCTGTGGGCCAGATAAACTCTGCCTCATCTGAAGTAATAAACAGTGCTCTGTCTACACTCAGTAGAATCAGTGGCTGGGACCAGGGCCAATTAAATGCCCTCATACAGAGCATCATTAGTTCAGGCTTTAATGTAAGTCTACACTGCTCACTAGTCAGAAACTATGTTGTTTTAAGTGAGACTGATATATTTAGAGCAATTATCCAAAGTTTAAAAACCGATTATAATTGTTTTACCATCATTATAAACAAAACTGTTGTCATTTACACATCTGCCTCACAGATCAACAGTGCTTCCTCTCTGGTGTCCTTGGGAACACTTATTGGTGGTGTTCCCTCTGCAATTATTTCCAGCATCCCATCATCTCAGGTTCTGTTGTTATCACAGAATCCAGAATTCATCAGTAACATTCTGTCAGCACCAGTTACTTTGCAAACGACGTTTGTCCAACAGGTATTCTCTCTTTTACACACAGAGACAAACAGACTCATACGCAAAACACATGAAAACGCATTATTGTTTTTTATATTTACTGTCACCTGTACAAGTTTAAACAGTAAAAACAGTAAAATTTTAAATCAATACTTCAGAATGCAGTTTAAGTCTGAAAGTAGCTAAAAGTCTGCTCCCACACTGTCTTCCAGATAATCTCGGTAGACCAAGCCAATGTAATACAGAATGTTCCAGATGCGCTGGTGATGTATATTCCACTTGTTCTGTTGATGTCACTGAGACCTGTTGATGTTTCACTCATCAATAACAAGAGCTGGAGTCATGAACAGGTAATTGAACAGACCAACATTGTCAGCAAAATGTAAATCAATTTGGTAAAAGAAATACCTAGAGTAACTTCAATGAAACTGTAAATTCTTCGATTTACACCAGGCTGTGATGCTGTTTGGTGCAGTGGCCAGTGCCATTGATAATCCAGATGAGTGAGTTAGAAACACTCTCTCTCTTACACACACACAAATAGCCTTGCTTCCTCACAAAGCAAGCCCAATCATTGTATGAAACATACAGATGATGCATAACATTTTGCAATAAGATTTTTGTGTTTTGGTTTTCAGTGTGTATATATTACTTTGTGACTATGTGTGATTCTCTCCACAGTCTTTCAGCATCAGTACTGCAAGGGTTCTCCTGCAGCTCAGTTCAGACTCTCCCACAGGACAAAATCAAAAATCTAGTGAAAGCCTGTAGACCACGTGAAGGCAGTGACAAGGTCTTCCTAGAAGAGGCTCAGGTGAATACACTCTGATATTTATTCATTTTCCACATACAGTCTGAAACAGAGGTCGCAAGTGGAACCAAACCTTTACTGATGTTTGCATGAGATACCAATTTTTTGTTTTTCAGCTGACCTGCATGTACAACTATGTTCAAGATGATCCAAATGTTAGATTTACTGAGGTCCCATCTGATATGCTTTTGTACTACAGGTATCCAACACATACACAATGTACTGTCGATAAATATGACGCACGTTCTGTGCATAACCACTTGGAGGGTTCAAGTATCTAAGGTTAAGAACATTGGTCATATGTTGCCTGTAATGTGTGTGTGTCCTTCTGGGTTTGTGTGTTGTAGCTATGAGATACCGAAGGTGAACTGCCAGTCATATTTCAGTGCAGTGGGCAAAGCAGATTTCTCCATTCATTCCCCTGCCTTTGACAAAAAGACCATTTTCAACAATGCAAAGGACTGCCTGGTAACATACACAGTAACATATTCATAGACCAACACACTCATTATTAGCACTTAAGTGTTGTAGACGAAAAGCCATCCAAGCTTACTATCAAATTATGTATCATGAAATTTGCATTTAACATATTCTGTCCTACAGAGTGATGTAACAAAGTGCTTTGTGTTCTTTCAAAAACATACTTCAATTTAGTTTAATTTAATTCAGAGTGAATCAGGCAGGGCTTGGGGAGCAGAAGGAATCAGAATTCTGGGTTGCTGGTATCTCCTGGTGCCTCAGCCGTAGCATGTGTAGCTTATCAGAATCAGAACACGCAATTGTTATGCGCGAGAGTGAAAAATCCAAGTTTACCAAAACACTCTCTAACCATGAACTCTCTAGCTCTACGCCTTGAACTATAGAAGACTATGAAGAATATGCTTGACTAAACAAATTTGTTAAAAAAAAAAGAAAATTGTTCAAGATCCACTGTTTAACGTCCCTCACACATTCCTCAACTTGACTAAACTGGCGTCTCTCATCCAGAGTTGCAGACACATATAACTGTGTATCATCAGCAATGTGAAAGCTGATACCATGTTTCCAATTAAGGAAGGTAACATATAAAGAAAATAATAACAGGCCTAAAACAAAACCTTGTGAAACACCAAACTTTACCTTATTGCGCATAGAATAGTCACCATTTGCATCTACAAACTGATAATCGTTACCCAAATAAGACCTGAATAGCGTAATCAAAAACTGCACTTAAGTCAAGCAATACAAGCAGGGAGACACAAAACTGATCAAAGGCCAGTAATCGGCCATTCACAACTTTAACCAGCGCTGTCTCTGTGATTTAATGAGGCCCAAATCCTGACTGACAGATTTGTGTTATTTCTACGCACATATGAACATTACTGCTGTGCTACAACCTGGCAGGGGTCCAGATTAGGTTTTTTAATTAGAGGTTTAATAACTGCTAATTTAAATGATTTAGGGACATAGCCAGTACTAAGAAAGAAATGTACCATTTTTAAAAGAGGTTTGAATATTTCTGGTATTATCTGTTTGAGGAAAGTTGTGGGTACGGGATCCAATGTACATGTAGATGATTTTGAACTAATGAAATTTACTCTGGCTCTAGGAATAGAGAATCTAGGAATATTTTTGTTATCTTCTATTAGTGAGAAGAAAAAAAATTCTATAATTTAGGAGACACTCCTTCCATGCTATACTAACAACCAGGTTAGTTTGATACCTACTGAATCTAGAATGGAAACCACTGCAGTTCTCTGGGGATCTTCTAGATTATCAAAGTGAATATTAAAATCCCCAACAATTAGAGCTTTTTCTACAGAAATAGGAGATACAATCTGCAAATTCTTGAAGTAATTCAGAATACAACCCTGGGGGTCTGTAAATAATAAATAATGGAATAGACTCTGTAAACTTATTTTTTCCAGTTATGCATGTTACTTAGTATACAAAACCTTAAATCAATTAAGCGTTTGCTGAGGTTTGTGAGGGACACCTAGCTTATTATTATAAATAACAGCGACAACCCCTTGTAAGAACTCAGTCCTGGGAAGTCTGTGAATACAAAAACAAACAGAAGTCAAGGCATGGCAAAGTTCATGTGACGCCGGCGAAGCGCGGTGAAATAACACACAGAGTGGAGAATTACAATCGACCCAGGGCATGAACACACAAATCACAACATGGCAGAAATGTTGACCCGCAGAGAGCTTCAGCCAGAGAGCTCATTATATAGCGAGGGGAGAGCCAATTGCGAGCTCTCCCCAAATGAGCACCAGGTGTGTTGAATCTCTGGCTGAGTGCTCTGCGGGCGGATACTACCTCTAACGTTCTCCGGTCTCACAATCTTACAAATTAGTCCCTTGGCCCTCCTTTTGCTAAAAAACCTCCCGGTGATCGTTGTGGCAGTTGGGAATGACAATTGGCTGGTCGGTCTGCAGACTTTCAATGAACGTGGATTGCAACAGGAGGGGCTTAGGGCTGAGACAATGTTAAAAACAAGACCAGGCCTGGATCTTCCGTTGACTCCATGAAATTTGGTTTTGTAAGTAATGACCCGATGCTGGAGCTCCACAGCCAAGATGTCGAAGGTGGTCATAGTGGCATGGTCGATAAAACTCCTGGCCGCTTCAGAGTCTACAAGAGCAGGAAGAAAAAAAAAAAAAAAAAAAAAAAAAAAAAAAAAAAAAAAAAAAAAAAAAAAAAAAAAAACTCTTATTCTGGTAGCAGACCTGAACAGTAACAATAAACTTAGGGGTGCACAGATGTGGAGAAAGACTTACCAAATTGGCTTGGGTGACGGGTGTAGTTGTGCCCCCTGGCCGCGTCGGGCAGCGCCGGACGCCATAGCCCCCGTCCCCACAGTAGTAGCAGAGGCTCAGTCTGGTGCGCCTCTGCCTCTCCTCCAATAGGCGTGCCAGTACCAACACCATGGCTTCGGGGGTACTGGACAGGTGGGCATCCGTCCGGGGCTGAGCCCGGAGTAAGTGGTCCAAGCAGGTAGCCGTCTCAGTTAGGGTGTCCTTGGTCATGGCGTCGTTCTGGCAGGCCAGCCCCCGGAGTACTGCGGGGGATAGGCCACAACGGAAAGCGGCCCTCAATGCCTCAACGCGCCACGGTACGGAACTCCAAGGCGTATTTAGCCACGCGGTGGTCTCCCTGCACCATGGTGAGCAGCCTTCTCGCCAGACAAAACAGGATATAACGCTCAGAAGATAACAAACTAGAGTCCATAGGGGAGGGGGGAAATGGGATCTCTCCAACACTCTGGCCTGGGAAGTCTGTGAACATAAAAACAAACACAATTCAAGGCACTGCAAAGTTCACGTGACGATTAGACACAATACACAGCACCGGCGAAGCGCGGCGAAATAACACACAGAGAGCAGAGAATTACAAACGACTCAGGGCATGAACACACAAATCACAACGTGGCAGAAATGTTGATCCGCAGAGAACTTCAGCCAGAGAGCTTATTACATAGCAAGGGAAGCGCTAATTGCGAGCTCTCCCCAAATGAGCGCCAGGTGTGTTGAATCTCTGGCTGCGGACTGGCTGGATACTACCTCTCACATTCTCCGGTCTCTTTGGCAGCCCTCAGTGGCCGCTGACATAACACTCCTCCTCTACCAGTTAAACGAGGCTGGTGTATGTAGTTATATCCAGGAGGACTAGCTTCATTTAATTCTGCATACGCATCCAGTTTAATTATGCTTGTGCAGTGGTTACCTGGGTCTTCATCTTGGTTTACCTGTCTAGGTATGCCAGTATTTGCAGCTGAGAACCTGCTAGTCTGTCTGATCAGCAACATTGGAACAAAACATGCTCCATTTACAGTTACAAAAAAATGAGTGTCTGTGGAAAGAAAGGGTTCATTGAGTGTTTATTGTGTGCGAGTCCAACTCAGAAAAACAGTAGAACGTTGTTGAACTCATGTTTGGTTACCTCACAGTACTGGAAAGAAATGCCATGGGCACACTGCCCATGTAATAGAAATGGTTTAACCATTTAGAGGGAAGTAAACTGAGGCAATATTATAGGCAAGAAATCAATAAAGATCAGAGATCACATCATGTTCAGGTTAAAATGAAACTATTTACCTCAGGTTAAAATGACACTAAACATTGGAGTCCTCACAACACAACCTATTCCTACTGATTCTGTATTTTAATAAAACTCTGTTACTTTTTCATGTTGTAGGGTATATCCAGTGTGAGTCTGACCAGGGATCAGGTGGAAGTTCTGGGGAATATGGCCTGCACACTAGAGCCTTTCTACATCCAGAACTCTGACCCTTTCATTTTGGAGAAACTGAAGAACTGTGGAGATCTTTCCGATTCACAGATCACTGCTGTGCAGTCACTGCTCCTCAGCGGAAACACTGCTTATGGGTAAGACCAAGATTTATGCAAATTAGGCCATATCTATTATGATGGAGTGTACAGAAACTTGTAGGTATGTGGTTAGACATGGCTGCAGGTGTTTAATGATATAAACAGAGTCTGAATCACAATCCAAAGAGCAAAGTTGAAATCTAAGTAAGAAAAAGAAAAAAAAAAACTGGCAAGAGTCAGCAACAATAAACAATCATAGATAACAAAACTGCTTGGTTCACTAAGAAGTCCAAATACTTCCAAATGCACAACTTTTTTACACTTCTAAACCCTTGGTTGAGAAGCAGGTTGATGAGGATACTGGGCATGTCTTGTAAGGGCACCCAACTGTGTTCTTCTGGCACATATACGTTCTAGTCTACAAGATATTCTAGACGACCATCCCTGTGATAGGAGCTGAGCATTTTCTGTACCATCTAGGCTGGCTGTGCCTCAATCTTCAAGGGGTGTGGAAGCCTCAGCCGACTTGGAACATAGGCTTTCAATTGCAAAATATGGGATACAGGAAAGAGGTGTGAATGCGGCAGCAGTTCCAGTTTATAAGCGATGTTATTCATTTGTTTAAGCACGCAATAAGGACCAATATAACGGCCACTTAAATTAAGTTTCTTGGCAGTGATGTGGATACCCTGTGGATAGCCAGACCCTCTGGTTTGAGCAGTCTTTCGGTTGAAATTTGGGTGTATCCCTTCACCTTCTGTTTGCCCAAAATGATAGTGTGAGGAGCCTGTACACACTTGGTACAGGAGATAACATAATGTTGAATATTCCATTGCATATTGAGGCACCAGTATTTAGCAGGGATGAGCATCTCACATCTGGGTGGCCTGACCTGGTGGCATAATGGACCCACATAATCAGCTTCTCTTTATTAAAAACAAGATGTGCTGGACTGACCAAAGAAATTTTAGTTCATACAAGGTTGGACATCGCCTTATCTTAATCTCATTTTGTGGAGTGGAGAAAGCAACAAGCTTGATGGAGGTTGAGTCAGCAAGCAGTTTTAGATATACCATGTACACAGGTGAACACAGTTATGGTGGGAACACAAAACAGCTGGGAAAACTACTTATTCTCAAGGGACTGAGGTTGGAGTTAAATTGGAAGCACTGGCAGCAACCATTTTGTTTTACCGTAGTGGAACTTAAACTTGAGCTGGAAGTACTGTCAATATCTCTTTCTTTGGAAGAGATGTAGAAAAGAAATTCTGAACCTTTACTGCAAATAAATTTTTTACGAATCATTTTAGACATAGTGTTAAATTGCATAACCCAACTCTAATGATTTGTGTTTGTAGTTGTATTGTATTAAATACGCATAAGATCTTCTGCAAATTGTGTCTTCTTAATCAGTAACCCCTTAACATGGAATCAGCAGACAGTGGAAGAAGTCGGCATCCTGGCTGTCTATTTCAAATCAGACCTCTGCAACACACTTAGCTTTGTATGTAAACTTGTTCAGTTTTAAACTTTCGCTTGTGATTGATTAATTGATTCAAGTGTTTGTGGACAATTTTAATGTCACCTATGTGTGTATTTGTTTGCATTATTGAAGGATATAAAGAAGAAGTTCCTTTCAGTCCTGAGGATGCAGGACATCCCAGGGAAGAAGCTTACGTCATTCTTTACAGAATGTAACTCGGCAAGTGCTACAGGTAACGGTACCCTACTTTTTAAGACACACTGAAAATCAGGGATACGGTTTTAGATTCTGTTCTTCAGTGACTAACTTTGTACTCTGCCTAACAGTGCAAAGCATCACAGCATCGACAATCGCAGACATGTCGTTTCCTTTCGGCTTCAATGCCGCCCAGTTTGATCTGTATCTGGACCTTACAGTCCTGCAGGACAACCTGGCGGCCATCACTGGGAAAGTGGTGGACACCAGCCTCCAGATAGTCCTCCTTAACAAGTTAAACCAGGTCAGCACCACTGAACAGTGAACTCTTTATCCCTGAGTGCATTTTGGTCATAGAGTTCTAACATTACTGAAAATTTGTTACTTGCACATTATATGCTTTTAGATGAACCCCTGTCAAACATGGCTTGTTTTTAGCTTGTCTTTATGTGTATGGTGGATTTACTCACACAAACCTGTGAACAATGTGTGCTAGGTGGTGTATTAAAAATAGTGGATTTTTTGTGCATATATAGATTTACCCATCAGGCCTTAATGATGGTGTGCTCCAGTTACTGGGCTCCACTTCTCGTGTGGCCACAATTGGTGACATCAGCAAGTGGAATATTACTATAATTGACACGCTGTCCTCTTTGATGGACTCAAATGATGGATACTGGGAACCAGAAAAGGTAATAAGTGTGTGTGTGTAAGTGACTAAGTGAGTGCAACTGAAAATTTTGTATTGCTCAAACAATAAAGTGCTTGCTAAAAGTATAATGTTTGTATCTTTTGTAGAGTAAAGCGGTCATTATGAGATATCTGAGTATGGGTAATCAACATCTGGGAAGTGCTGAAATAAATGTAGTTGGTTCCTACCTCTGTACTTTAGATATCAGTGTACTGGAAACTATCACTGCTGAGAGCCTAAAGTAATTACAGACATCTAAATACATACAAATATGGATAAGGAGATTTGGGGTTATTTGAATACAGTGGTGCTCATGTAATTATATTTTCTTCCAGGGCAGTCCTATCTCCAGATCTCTCCTCATGCTCCATTGACCAGAAATCTTCTCTGTATGTCGTTGCAAAATCTTCATTTAGCAATCAGTGGAGCAATGCCATAACATACTACCAACTGATTAGGCCTTATCTGGGTAAAACACACAACCACATACACAGGAAGACTTAACATGGACACTAAGTGCACTGTATGAAAACAGCAATAGTTGGACTGAACTGTGGGTTCATGTGTGTGTGTGTAGGCGGAGCTCCTGTGGAGGATATACAAACTTTTTCTAGCAAGAACATTAACATGGACATCAACATTTTTATTAATCTTAATCCTGCTGTTATCAAGGTATAAATGAAAAATAAACAGAAAATATCGTTGAGTTTTAAGAAGTATAACAAAAAAAATTCAGAGACATTTGTAACAGTTGTTTTTGTGTGTGCCAGGTCCTGAATGTGAGCACAGTGAGGGATCTGATGGGTGTAAACATTGCTGATCTGAAGCTGTTTGAGAACTCCTCAGTGGTTCAGTCCTGGGTGTCACAACAGAACCAGTCTGATCTTAACACACTGAATCTTGGCATTGTCAACCACAATCCTTGTCATGGTGTAGACATGTGAGCTTTTTTATCACATGGAAATAAAGTAATCTTTTTAAAGAAGGGTTTTAGTAGATCTGTAAGATTATTCTTTTTTTTACACAGTCAACCACTTGGTAGCGAGTTTGCATCTGGAAATATTTCTGCAGTCCTGTGTAACTTCAGCATTCCTGACTATGCCTGTTCATCTGTGAGTATGAATAAAAAAAACAGCTTCTTAGGTTTGGTCTTGCTAGACTGCTGAGTTGACCATCACAATCTTTATTTTCTGTCATTCAAGGTTGTTGTATTGTCTTCTGATGATCTGGTCACACTGCTCACATGCAACCTGTCAAGCAGCCCAAAGTACTCTAAAGACACCTGGAAGCTTTTCTTCCAGAACTTTGCTGGAGCTTTGGATAAGGCACTAGATATTTTCTCGAACATGGTATGAAAATTTGATCAGTGGTGTTAAAATAAATTAATTAATTAACTATGCATAACTAGGCATTGAAATATGTACTTTTGCATGAACGTAGACCCACAGCAGCACTCAGCCTGACCCAAACATACTTGATGCCATCGGGGAGGTGATAATCAACAATTTTACTGCAGTAGAGCTGATGAATGCGGCTTTCATCACTGAGTGGTTCCAGATTCGGCTCAGACAATTTTTGTCATCAGTGTCCACAGACTTTCTGTCCAGTCTCAGTTCCAAGACCTTCAGCTGTGACACCTATCAGATAGTGTAAGTATAGTCTGTGGAAAATTTACACCACCACATGAACATGAATGACAATGACATCATGACAAATCATCTGATCTCGTCCAACTTTAGGGTGGAAGCTCTCGGTAGTCAACAATCAGTCATGAGAGATGAACAGAAGCAGTTGGTCTTCACTTTGTTCATGTTTCCCTTCCTGTCAAGAGTCGATCTGCAAGGTACATAGGCCCTTGATCATTGTTCTAATATAGAAATATGGCAGACTGGTTTTAGCTTGTCCTGTTGACTCTATGCACATTATCCAGCTTCTTTACTTCCGGTTTGTGACGTAGAGTTGCACATAGCTTGTTGTTTAGCTTGTCATTTCAGCTCCTTGTAATAAATTAATAAACACGGTTTCATAGGTTTGTTTTGCCGTTGTGTTTATAAGCTATTAGACAATACATGCATTATTGACCATGAGTTTTAGACCATTTAAAAAGCACAGACGCATTGGATATACCACAGAACACTGCTGGAGACGACTTTGTGGAAGCTCTGTTCTTAGCTTTCATACCCTTCCAGTGGACCAGGACATGTATAAAAATTGGATTTTATATATTTTACAGGAAAATTTTACTCTTACATAAGCTTACTTTGATATTTACTGTTAAGGTAGCTGGCTTGCTAGACTAATGGTTACTAATAGTAATAGTACTAATAGTAAACTAGTTTGTGTTAGATTAAATTTTTCTCTTGGTGATAGTGGAAACCGATGTGTTGTAGACATCTTGTGTTAATCGCCGCTCTAAACCGACTCTGAGCGCACAACATCTACCGACAGCTCGTACAAATGGCTCAAATTCCAATTCCAGTCAATAATGACAATTAATTGCCCCAATAAAATATATGAATCAATAATTTAATTACATTTGATCTTACATTACATTTACATTTAATACATCTAATTAATTAATGGTCTTTGATCCCTTTAGACCCTGGCTGTGTTTCCGGCACTTCAGGGACCAATAACTGGCTTGAAAAGAACCTTGGCACTTTCTCAAATTATGCCAACTTGGAAGAGCTCAAAATTCTGAATGCAAATTTCTCAAGTGTGAGTAACATTAAAAGCACACCAAGTGTATTTTTTTTTTTTTTTGCAATTGACTGTAGTAGTAGTAGTAACAGTTTGTCTCTGGATGTTGGTGGAGAGAACAAGTTTCTGCTGTACTACTGTCGCTTTGTTAGGAATCGAATGTGTGATATACATGCTTTGTCCTGCAGGTTGCAGTGTTAGACCTACTGTCCAGTGAACAGAAGGCACAGCTTATTTTGCAGCCAAATTCAGGAGTGTTGGAAAACGAGTCTGTATTTAGGGGGGTGTTTAGCAGTGCCATCACATCTTTAGATCTAAATCAACTTGGCAGCTTCTTCAAAGCCTTCAACCAGACTGTAATACAAGTAAGGATCTTTGCAGTCTTCTTTCAGACTAAGAAACATTATTGTGTATGTACTGAGAGATCAAGTCCAAGGGTGTCCAGACTGTTAATCCATGGTGTTGTGCATTTGCAGATGAACAAGACTAGCATCCCTTCAGCAGTATCAGACACCATTCTGAACCTGACACTTCTGCATCTGGTGCCTCAATTCCAAAGTTTCAGCCCAGAGGACTTTGCACTGTGGTTCCAAATTTACCTTTCTTTCTTCCTTCCTGAGATTGGTCCAAACACTCTGTCAGTCATCCCTATGAGCATCAGCTATGACTCTTACAGAGAGATGTGAGTTTATTCTCAACAAGAATGAAGAGATCTTTTCTTTTCTTTTTTTTTAAACTTTAAACTTTTTTTTTTTTACTTCTGTCCTGTTTTGTTTGCAGAGTGAAAGGACTTAATAATGTGTACAGTGACCTATCTACAGAACAGTCCAACATTGTCTTCAGTTACATACAAGACTACCTAAAGTACCAGTCCAGCCAAGGTCTGTGTGTGTGTTTTCAAGTGTGTATTTTCTTGCTTGTGCATTTCCTGATTTGTCTAGTCCAGTGTTCAGACATTGATCAGCAGATCATTTGTTAAGCTATCATTAATCTGAATGTATCACAGATCTTCTCATTAGTGCCCCATATTGCCTCACAGGCCTGAGCGGCTATAGCGGCGGGAGTTTCTACATGTTCCTGAAACAGTTCTTCCTGAGTTTTGGATTTCCTGATCTGAAAAATTTCCTGTCGTTGATACCAGCTGATCGACAGGCAGAGGTACTTCAGCTCTATAACACTGACCATATCACTGAATCACTCACTTGTAGTTAAAGTGGCAACCAATGAGTTTTCCACATATATCTAGGTAATATCCTGTATAATCCATGTACGTCTCCTGTAACAAGTGCCTCTCTTCTGTGTCTTCTAGCTTTTGGGCTCCATCTCTGTGGAAGAATTTGGCGAGCTTCTACACAGGCCAAACACAGTCATTAATGGTTCTGACCTCTGCACACTCTTGAACAACTATAATAGAACCACCTACTTTCTGGAGATGGTACAGCCGTCTTTATTTCACGTACAATTTGTTGATTACTTGCCTATATTATATCTGGATTAGCTTATAGACTTGATATTCCACTTTCTGTCTACAGGAGCCTGTTTTGCCCTCATCTCTGGCCAGCAACACGTTGGAGTGTG
>JAOVVF010000027.1:15179620-15193874 GCA_028565595.1 Duopalatinus emarginatus
CTTAGACCTACTGTCCAGTGAGCAGAAGGCACAGTTCATTTTGCAACTGGAATCAGGAGTGTTGAAAAATGAGTCTGCGTTTAGGGAGGTGTTTAGCAGTGCAATCACATCTTTAGATCTAAATCAACTTGGCAGCTTCTTCACAGCCTTCAGCCAGACTGCATTACAAGTGAGGATCTTTGTAGTCTTTTTTCAAACTAAGAAAAATTATTGTGTACATACTGAGAGATCAAGTCTAAGTGTGTCCAGACTTTTAATCCATGGTATTGTGTATTTGCAGATGAACATGACGATCATCCCTTCAGCAGTATTGGATACCATTCTGAACCTGACACTCCTTAATCTAGTACCTCACTTCCCAAGTTTCAGCCCAGATGACTTTGCACTGTGGTTCCAAAATTACCTTTCCTTTTTCCTTTCTGGGATTGGTCCAAACAGTTTGTCGGTCATCCCTATGAGCACCAGCTATGACTCCTACAGAGAGATGTGAGTTCCTTCTCAAAATGAATAGAGACTTTCTTTAGTTTCTTTGGATTTTAACTTATTTATATCTATGTTTTTTTCACAGTGTGAAAGGACTTGATAATGTGTACAGTGACCTTTCTGCAACGCAGTCCTACACTGTCTTCAGTTACATACTAGACTATTTAAAGTACCAGTCTAGCCAAGGTCTGTGTGTGTGTTTGCAAATGTATTTTTAAGTATGTATTATTGTGTATTTGCTGACTCAGTTTAGTTTGATGTTTAGATTGTTATCAGTTGATGTGATTAGATGATGGAGAATTATTTCTAGGTCAGGAGTGTCCCACTTTTAAAGGTCTGATATCATGAATCGGAATGTATCACAGACCTTCTCATTGGTGCCCTATATTGCCTCACAGGCCTGAGCGGCTATAGCGGCGGGAGTTTCTACATCTTCCTGACACAATTTTTTCTGAGTTTTGGATTACCTGACCTGAGAGATTTCCTGTCGTTGATCCCAGCTGATCGACAGCCAGAGGTATTTCAGCTCTATAACACTGATCATATCACTGAATCACTCACTGGAATTTAAATTGCCAGCCAATAAGCTTTCCACACATCTAGGTAATATCCTGTACAATCCAAGAACATGTAACAAGTGTGTTGCCTCTCCTCTGTGTCTTCTAGCTTTTGGGCTCCATCTCTGTGGAAGAACTTAGCAAGTTTCTAAACAGGCCCAACACAGGCATTAATGGTTCTGACCTCTGCACACTCCTTAACAACTATAATCAAACCAATCAGTATCTGGAGATGGTACGGCCATTTTTATTTCACCTAGTCTGTGTGTATTACTTGGCTTCCGTATGTTAAGATTAGCTCAGTTAATCTGTTTCTGTCTCCAGGAGCCTGTTATGTCCTCAGCTCTTGCGAGCCAAACATTGGAGTGTGTGTGGCCTTATGCTCTTAGTGCTGCATCTCAGGCTGATGTAGAACAGTGGTTTAATGTCAGACTTGTTCACTACTTGCCATACCTGAGTTCTCAGCTCATCAGCTCCACTGTCCTCAGTGGCGCCTCCTGTCTTTCATACAGAAAACTGTGAGTAATTGTTGAATGTACCATTTACAGGGCATAAACTATGCCCTCTATCTAGAAATATAGATATATATATTTATGTACATACATACAAATGTGTTTGTTTGTGAGCAGGGTGTCTATCCTGGGGAACAACTACAATTTTTCTTCAACTAATTTCACCCCAGCTAATGTGTACAGCTCTATCAAAGTGTATCTCAACAGTCATGGTAAAATAACTACATTTCTCTTTTCTCTTTCTGCTAAATAGTACTGCAGATTAATCTCTTATATTTGTATGAGCACAATATGTGTATCTTAACATCACTGTCTGTACATGTACCTTGCAGATGGCAGTCCCCGCTGCTATAACTCATCAGACCCTTATCTGAACTCAACTGCATGGTTTGCTGACAACATTGGATTCTTCATCACTTTCATCAGCCTCAGTGATCTGCAAATATTCCAATTAGGAAGCATGGTAACACACACACAAACAAACAAACACACACACACACACACACACACACTCTCTCACACACACACACACTTGCCTGTAATCATTTACATTACTCATTCATATATACATAAATGCTTTATCTACATAACCTGAAGCACCCCAATAGTGACGTTCTGTGCCGTGTGTGTCCTTTAGATAAGTGTGTTCCTGAAGAACTCTGAAAATCTTCAGTTGTTCAACAACTCAGAAATTTCAGACAGTGTCCTCGATTTCTACACAACACAGTTATACATCTACAACCCTGACTTCAGCCCACTTGGGTAACACATTATGCACTATCATCTACTTATACTATTTATTCATCCTGCCTTGTAAACTCAACCCCTCTCCAGGTAGCTGATTGCATTTAAGCATAAATACTTTTGTAGGCATTTTCCAAAGATTGTTTCTGTTCTTACAGATTACCAGCTGAGCTGCTTTGTCGAGCTCCTTCCTCCATGTTTGTTAGTCTTGGAGATGAAGACCTTCTATCTATCCTCATAAGCATCAACGACTTCTGCATGGACATAAATCCAGAGGTGATAAATCAATAAGACCCTGTCTGTTCACCAATTAGTTACTGTGTCACAGTCTGAGTTTCCTATAATCCACTTCGTCTTTCAGGTTACAGCAGTTCTGGTGTCAAAGTTCCTTTTTGTATCTGAATCCACCATCCAATCTTTGGGCAGCCAGTGTGTGGGCCTGTCTGTGGGCCAGATAAATTCTGCCTCATCTGATGTGATAAACAGTTCTCTGTCTACACTCAGTAGCATCAGTGGCTGGGACCAGGGCCAAGTAAATGCCCTCATACAAAGCATCCTTAGGGCAGGCTTTAATGTGAGTGTAAACTGCACACTTGTCAGAAGGTTTGGTATATTACACTGGAAGGAAATTATTGTAATCATTATTTTAATTATTGTTCAGTTATTCACCAGCTCCACCATAAAAACATCAGATGCTGCAAAATATTATTATTACTATTTTTTTCTGCCTCACAGATCAGCAGTGCTTCCTCTCTGGTGTCCTTGGGAACACTAATCAGTGGTGTTCCCTCTGCAATTATCACCAACATCCCATCATCTCAGGTTCTGTTGTTATCACAGAATCCAACATTCATCAATAACATTCTGTCAGCACCAGTTATTCTGCAAATGACATTTGTCCAGGAGGTATTCTCATCCTTACATTCACAGACCACACAAACAGACAAACACAAAATATATTACAAACTTTTGTTGTAAATGAGCATCTCCTACAGAAGTTTAACAAAATTTAAAATCAGTTTTAATCTGGAAGTCACTAAAGGTCTGCTCCCACAATTTTTTTCCAGATAATCTCAGTAGACCAAGCCATTGTAATACAGAATGTTCCAGATGCACTAGTGATGTACATTCCACCTTTTCTGTTGATGTCACTGAGCCCTCTTAATGTTTCACTCATCAATAACAAGAGCTGGAGTCATGAACAGGTAACTAAACAGACCCACATTGTCAGTAAAATGCATATACCTAAATTAACCTCAATAAAAAAGTGAATACTTTGATTTACACCAGGCTATGATGCTGTTTGGTGAAGTGGCCAGTGCCAGTGATAATCCAGATGAGTGAGTTAGAAACACACACACACCACACAAATAGTAATCATTGTATGCTACATACAGATAATGCATAAGATTTTGCCAGAGTCCAATTAGATGTTGTGTTTTGGTTCTTCAGTGAGTTTATGTTAGTGTGTGACTGTGTGTGATTCACTCCACAGTCTGTCTACATCAGTACTCCAGGGGTTCTCCTGCAGCTCAGTTCAGACTCTCCCACAGAACAAAGTCAAAGATCTAGTGAAAGCCTGTAGACCACGTGAAGGCAGAGACAAGGTCTTCCTAGAAGAGGCTCAGGTGAATACATTCTGATATTCATTTAAATTCCACATATTCTGAAACCAAAGTAGGAAGTGGAACCAAACTATTAATGGTACATGTGATGGCAACGAGACTATGTTTGTGTTTCAGTTGACGTGCATGTATAACTATGTGAAAGACGATCCATACATTAGATTTACTGAGGTCCCATCTGATCTGCTTCTATACTACAGGTATGTAACTTGTTGAATTCAGCTATTTAAGGTTAGGAATATTGGTCATATGTAACCTACAATGCGTGTGTTTGTGTGTGTTTTAGCTATGAGAAGATACCGAAGGTAAACTGCCAGTCATATTTCAGTGCACTGGGCAGAGCAGATTTCTCCATTCTTTCCCCTACACTTCACAAAAAGACCATCCTGTTCAACAATGCAAAGGACTGCCTGGTAACATACACACTAACATGTTCATGGACTAACACACTTGAAAAATAAGACATCTATGATTACAATCAATTAGTGTGTCATGAAATTCCAACATTGACATGTACATTTACAGCAGAACGAAGATTTGTGTTCTATCTAAAACATACACGTAAGGTAAATTCACTATGTCCAAGAATAGAGAGCAACAATACAATTTTACTAAGGTATATATGTTGGTGTTAAGTATAGAATTTTAACAAGGCACACAGGACAATGGAATTTTTAATACAAAAGCTTGGTAAAGAGTTTGGTCTTGAAATATTTGCTTGAGGACAGCCAGGAACAGTGGTAAAATGAAGGCAGCCCCTATCCATGACATCCAGGCAGCAGTTGGTCAGTGATGGTTTGGGAGGCATATCCTTTGAGGGTCGCACAAACTTCAATATTTTAGCCAAAGGGAACCCTGACTTGCTGTCAGGTACAAAGAGGATATCCTCAGAGCTAATGGTCGCCTGGGTATTGGTGTTGGTCAGCCTGCCTGGAAGACCCCTGTATGTGCAACTAGAAACCTGCCACAGTTTAATTTTCTGATCAGCAGTATCGGAACAACATTCTTGATTGTCAGAAGTGGTCTGAAATTGATCACATCATTGTGATGTGGGTATACATTTTCACAACAGCTCCGTCTTGCTGAAATTTAATTTCAGCTAACAAATTGCCATCCATTACACGCTCTATGCAAAATATAAGTGTCTGAGGAAAGCTGAGAGAATGCATCGAGCGTCCAATTCCGGGTTTAACATGACAGAAAGTTTTGGGGTAGTTCCCAGAATAAAAAACGTAAGCCAAATCCAAAATTTCAGGAAATAAATCAAAATCTCAGAGCTCAGATATCACATCATGTTTCAGCCTCAAAAATTAAAATTAACTAAATTTTGAAATCCTCACAAAAACCCCGTTGTTTCCTGATTATGCATCTTAATACAACCCTGTGCTACTTTTTGATGTTGTAGGATATATCTGGTGTGAGGCTGACCAGAGATCAGTTGGAGGTTCTGGGGAATATGGCCTGCACACTGGACCCCTCCTACATCCAGAACTCTGACCCTTTCATTTTGGAGAAACTGAAGAACTGTGGAGATCTTTCTGATTCTCAGGTCACTGCTGTGCAGTCACTGCTCCTCAGTGGAAACACTGCTTATGGGTGAGACAGATCTACACAGATTATGGCACATATCTTTGTCTGACAGAGCTGTAGAAAAAAATTCTAATCTCTCGCTGCAATTTAGTTTTTACTTACCTTTTTACTCAACTTTTACTTACTTATTTTTTTTATTAAATTACATAACCCACATGAATGATTTGTGTCAATAGTTATATTGTATTAAATATGAGTAACATCTTATACGCATTAATTTTAGTAATCCCTCAACATGGAATGAGCAGACAGTGGAAGAACTCGGCATCCTGGCTGTCTATTTCAAATCAGACCTCTGCAACACACTTAGCTTTGTATGTAAACTTGTTCAGTTTTAAACTTTTACTGGTAATTGATTTATTGGACAAATTTAATGTTGTCTCTGTGTGTTTAACGTTGAAGGACATAAAAGGGAAGTTCCTTTCAGTCCTGAGGACGCAGAACATCCCGATAAAGCAGCTTACGTCATTCTTTACAGAATGCAACTCGGCAAGTGCTACAGGTAACAGTACTTTACAGTGTACAACACACTGAGATTCAAGAATATGTTTTAAAATTCTGTTCTTCACTGATTAACTTTGTTCTCTGTGTAACAGTGCACAGCATCACAGTGGCGACAATTGCAGACATGTCATTTCCTTTTGGCTTTAACTCCACCCAATTTGATTTCTATCTGGACATTATTGTCCTGCAAGACAACCTGGCAGCCATCACTGGGAAAGTGGTGGACACCAGCCTGCAGAGTGTCATTCTTCAGAAGTTAAATGAGGTCAGAAGCACTGAACAGTGGACGGAACTATCAGTTTAAATTTTATGCTTGAACTCTGTATTATTTTCAATGTACCCCTGTCAAACAGAGTTTGTCTTTGTGTGCATGGTAGATTTACCCATTAGGCCTTAATGATGGTGTGCTGCAGTTACTGGGCCCGACTTCTCGTGTGGCCACTATTGATGACATCAGCAAGTGGAACATTACTTTAATAGACACACTGTCATCTTTGATGGATGCAAATGATGGTTACTGGGAACCAGAAAAGGTAATGAATGGGTATGGGTGAGTGTGTATGTGGACAACTTTTGTACAGTTGGTATGAACCACCAATTTATACCAGGATTTTTCAGGTCTGGTCTTTACCTAAACCTTAAATGGTTTCCTAAATACTTTAAACCAGCAATACCTTCAAAATATACCAGTTGAACAAGAGCTTTCTCAAATTAAAATACTTTTGGCTTTTGTAGAGTAAAGCAGTGATTATGAGATATCTAAGCATGGAAAATCACTATCTGGGAAGTGCTGAATTAAATGTAGTTGGTTCCAACATCTGTACCCTAGACATCA
Source organism: Duopalatinus emarginatus (assembly GCA_028565595.1). Taxonomy (NCBI): domain Eukaryota; kingdom Metazoa; phylum Chordata; class Actinopteri; order Siluriformes; family Pimelodidae; genus Duopalatinus; species Duopalatinus emarginatus. The sequence goes on from JAOVVF010000027.1 coordinate 15,186,471, forward strand.
GTGTACTGGAAACTATCACTGCTGAGAGCCTAAAGTAAGTACGGACTTACCTCAACACACATGGACACATTTTCTATTAAGACCCCAAAACATGGATAAAGATTTGAGAGTAATTTCAATACAGTAGTGCTCATGATGTTTACATTTTCTTCCAGGGGAGTCCTGTCACCAGATCTGTCCTTATGTTCCGTTGAACAGAAATCTGTCCTGTACAACATCGCCAACTCTTCATTCAGCATTGAATGGAGCAATGTCATAACATACTACCAACTCATGAGACCTTACTTGGGTAAAATACATGCTCACATACGTAATCATTTTTCCACCAATGACGATTTAACCTTTATAGGGTCTACGTTTTTTTGTTACACAGGGTGTCTTACTGGGTCTGGTGGACCCATTGCATTTTTCAAATTTTTTGTTAAAATACTCAGCAGATATTTACTTCACAATGAATAAAATTACTGTGTTACCTTGAGAGGGCAAAAGGCCCGTTATGAAATCCAAGGAGATGTGTGACCAGGGTTGCCTAGGAATGGGTAAGGTGTGCAGGAGACCATGGGGAGAGGTGTGCAAGTTCTTATTCTAGGTAAAAACAGCAAAGGTATTAACAAAAGACCTAACATCAACACTCATCCCAGGCCACCAAAACCACCTCTTGAGGAACTTCAGAGTTCTGCAGGCACTAGGATGACTAGTCAACTGAAAGGAGTGTCCCCACTAAAGGACTTGTGTCCATAGAGCAATAAGAACATATTCGATCAGGTGGCCCATTACCAGGCTCTGGCTCCCCCAGTTGGGCCTGTTGCACCAAAGCCTCGATTCCCCATTGCACAGGAGCCGCAATATTTGAGGGTGGAAGGATGGTCACAGGGATACACTCCTCATTGGACCTCTGATAGAGCCTGGAAAGGGCATGCGGTTTCTGGTTTGGGGAACCTGGGCAATAAGAAATTACTAAGTCAAAATGATGAAAACAGATTCTTGGCCCCTTTGAGCCAATGGCGCCACTCCTCCAGTGCCATCTTGATAGTCAAGAGCTCTCGATTCCCCACATCATAATAGCAGTTGAGAGCCATGAGAAAAAGGCACAGGGATGAAGCTTCCCATCTGCACACCGTTGAGACAGGACTGCACCCACAGCTACATCCGAAGCATTGACCTCGACAACAAAAGGGAGAGAGGGATCAGACAAGGTCAGTAGTGGAGCTAAATGAACCACACCTTAAATTCTTGGAATGCCCTTTCTGCCTCAGTAGTCAAGACAAAAGGGCCGGAGCTCTTCTTAGTGAGGTTGGTCAGCGGGGCAGCTACAGCGCTGAAGTTCCTAATTAATTTCCTGTAGAAGTTGACAAAGCTAATAAAACATGATAGAAGTGGGTTGTGGCCAATCACCGACTACCTCAGTCTTCTTCGGAACCATCAGGAGACCGCCCCTCCTCTAAGATAAAGACTAACAAAGGAGTCCTTGGAGGCATGAACTGACATTTCTCTGGCTTGACAAAGAGGTCATTGTCTAGAAGACACCGGAGAACAGTTCGTACACAATGCACATCTTCATAAAGGGACTTTGAAAACATTAAAATATCATCTAATTAAACAAAAACATGACAGTTTAACATCTGCCTAAGTACATCATTGATTTGTGCCTGGAAGGCAGCTGGGGCATTAGTCAAGCCAAAAGGCATGACAAGGTATTCATAATGCCCAGTTGGACTGTTAAAAGCTGTCTTCCACTCGTCTTCATCGCAGATCCTTACTTGGTAAACTTGGTAAAAATGGTTGCCCCTTGAAGTAATTCGAAGGCAGAGGACATCAACAGTAAGGGATAATGGTTACTCACAGTCACATTGTTCAACCCACAATAGTCAATACATGGCCTGAGACCACCATCATTCTTGCCAACAAAAGAATCCTGCTCACACAGAGCAGGATGAAGGCCTGATAATACCAGCTGCAAGTGAATCCTTGATATACTTCTTCATTGCTTGAGTCTCAGCCAGTGATGAGAAGAATCGCACCTGTGGTGGGAAAGATCCTGGCAGCAGATCAATGGCACAATCAAGTGCCATGTTCTATGAGGAGGCAGTGTAGTAGCCCTCTTCTTCTCCCTCAGATCATTGTACTCAGAAGGGACCCTGGACAACGGCAGAGGACTAGGAGGCTTGGAAACAGGTAACTTAGTTCTGCAGAGGAGGCAAGAGGACTTGCAACTGGGTCCCCATTCAACAATAGTGCCAGAAGACCAATTATGAGGACTATTGTTATAACTGGGGTACCCCAGAACAACAGAAAACTCAAGAGATGAATTCAAGTTAAATTGGATCTTTTCATGATGATTATCCCCAGTAGACATATAAACAGGAGAAGCAATATGACTCACAGTACCTTTGCTAAGGGGTCTTCCTTTGAGGGCAGTCACAGAAACATGATGGTTGAGGCTGGTAACTGGAAGTTGAAATTTATTGAAATTTCCAGCAGCCCCTGAATCAACAACAGCCAGTAGAGGGTGATGTTCACGCTCCCAGGACACTGTAACAGGAATTTGCATGCACAACGTTGAAGCACACATCTCCGCCTTCTGGACGGGGCTGGGCTTTTCCCACATCTCAGGGCAAGGGCAGCGGAAGTAGTCTGGTATCCCACAGTATAAACAACAACGCTTCCTCCGGCATCTCTCTCGGAGATGCTTGTCAAGCCGAATAGTCTGGTTAATCGGAACCCGGTCTTTAGCCGCCAACTCATCCTTGATGCAGCCAGAGAGTCCATGCCGAGAGGCTGCCATCAAGGCTTCCGAGTTCCATTCACTCTTGGCAGCCAGGGTGCGGAAAACCACTGCGTACTTAGCAATGTTTGAGGTACCTGTTACTTTGAAGTAGCTGTATGGTTAGCAGCATCCCTGCTTCCCCTGGATTAGCAAACACCCTCCAAATCTTTTCAGTGTAGCTCTTGTAAGTCACTGCAAGCTGTACTCTGCTGTTTCCAGATGGCTCAAGGTCAGGTTTTCCCAGTCAGGCGAGTAATTATGTAGGTAATGAATGAGCGATCAGAGAGGAAGGAGGAAGGTGCAGCTCAAAGGTTAGGGAACACTGGGTCAAGAAGCCTCGACAGTCATTGGGGTTCAAATCATACTTCACAGGAGCAGGGAGTCTGGGCTCAGAAGAGGGCTGGATTGGAGCTTGAGCTTGAGTTGGTGCAGGTGGAGGACAAGCCAAGAGGGCACTCACAGTCTGAGTTGTTGCAAGATTTGGCGAGCATAAGGTGCTTCATGGATACGCAGATGAGACTCATGACGAGCTACTTTGGCATCATGGCTAACCACTGTGGCATGCATCTGTTCAATGGTGGTTGGTAACTGAGGAGGTGAAGCTGCAGCTGCTTGTGGGGTTATTGCAAAGTTGCCAACAGTTCAATAAGGCGATGTTACTTAATAATGTCATTGTGACAACGTTGTGAGGACTTTGTTCAGACAATATAAATATCACTACCTTCGTATAATGTAAATATTAGTACCTATTAGTAGATAAGGTTGTGACAATGTTGTGTGTTTACTATCCAATAGTCTGTCTCACTCTCTCTTACCCTGCCTCGTCATTTTTCTCTAGTGGTTGACCTTGGAACCACTATCAACAGAAATGTACCAAAATTGCCTACATACACATATTGTGACTGTAGACCAACATAGATGTAGCAAAATGGTGTGTAATGATCTGGCCCAGAATATGCTGGATTATTGGGACACCTCTGAAGGGAATTGCTAACATCATACAGAAGGAGACTGAGGGAAGAAAAATGCCAAAGAAGGTTTTGGCTGAAGGCAGCTTTAACATACATAATATACAGATGTAAAAGTTTTATGTTTGTGTTTTTGGTATTGGTGGAGTGGGGATATTACTGGAAATTCACTTTTTTACATTACCTTAAGTTGTTCATGTATGTGTGTTTAGGTGGAGCTCCTGTGGAGGACATACAAGACCTTTCAACTCATAACGTCAACATGGACATCACCATATTCATTAGTCTGAATCCTGTTGTTCTTACGGTAGGAAATACAAAAATGCATGTAAAACTTCAATTCTTACATATAAAACAGACAATTCTAGTTTATGGAGATAAATAACCTTTTAACTAAAAAATTTATTTTGTGTGTGTCTGTGTGTGTGTGTGGGTTAGTCCCTGAATGTGACTACAGTGCAAGCTCTATTGGGGGTAAATGTTGCTGATCTAAAGCTGTTTGAAAACTCTGCAGCGGTTCAGCTCTGGGTGTCTCAGCAGAACCAGTCTGAATTAGATAAGCTGAATCTTGGCATTAGCAATAATTATTCTGCCACCACTGGTACAACCACTTCTAGTCCAAGAACAGCTACTGAAACGAATATTTATACGACTGCCACTGTTGAAATCACCACTTCAGTTGAAAACATCTCTGGAAACACTATAAATACACCTGTCAGTAGCAATGTCAACTTCACCACTACTGCTTTTCCTGGCACACATGTTACATGGACCAATTCTCTTGAAAACAACTTCAGTACCAGCGTCAACACATCTACCACAGGCAATGAAATTCTAACCACTACAACTTCCACCACAAGCACAAGTATCAAAATCACCACTATATCTCAAAACAGTACCTCTGTCAACCTATGTCAGGGAGTAGACAGGTGAGTTTGAAAATCTCAAAAAAAAGTGTCATTAAGAAAGTAGTAACAGTTGAACAACACCTTATGCTATTTATTTATTGCTATATATTTTCTCCACAGTCAAGCAATTGAAAACGTGTTCTTGTATGGAAATGCTTCTTCAGTAATCTGCAACTTCAGCATCACTGACTATGCCTGTTCACCAGTGAGCCAACTTTTAGCAAAATCACTGTTCTTAATTGTAACATTATTTGAATAATAGCCTGACAGATTTTTGAATAAAATATGTTCACCTTTTATGTACTTGTTTTTCAGGTTGCTGTTCTGTCCACTGAGGAACTAGCCAAATTGCTAACATGTAAGCTAACAGGCAGCATAAAGTACCCCAAAGACGCTTGGAAACTTTTTTTCCTCAATTTAGCTGTACCTTTGGATGAAGCTCTGGACAGGCTTTCAAATATGGTATGAAAATTGGATTAGTGATATTAAAAATCAAAACAAAAAAACAACTGTGTGTAACTATGTACTGAAGTATGTAATTGTTTATGTAGAACTACAGCAGCATGCAGCCTGACCCAAACATACTTGATGCCATCGGCGAGGTGGTAATCAACAATTTCACTGCATCCCAGTTAATGAATGTCGCTTTCATCACTGAGTGGTTCCAGATAAGACTGAGACCATTTTTGTCATCAGTGTCTTCAGACTTTCTATTAAGTCTCAGTTCCAAGACCTTCAGCTGTGAGAGCTACCAGATAGTGTAAGTATAGTCTGTGGAACTCAACCTGTTTTATATGGGACATGGAGTTGATGTAATTCATAAGAAATGATCTGATCTCATCCAACTTTAGGGTGGAAGCTCTCAGTAGTCAGGAATCACTCATGAGAGATGAACAGAAGCAGTTGGTCTTCACTTTGTTCATGTTTCCCTTCCTGTCAAGAGTTGATCTGGAAGGTACATAGGCCCTTGATCATTGTTCAAATACAGAAATCAGTATTAGACATGTTTTAGCATGTTCAAATGATGAAAATTGATTGCCTGAATAAAATAAGCCAAGAGCCACTGATTAATGTAACTAATGGTCTCTGATCCCTTTAGACCCTGGCTGTGTTTCCAACACTTTTGGGACTTATAACTGGCTTGAAAAGAACCTTGGCACTTTCTTTAATTATGCCCCCTTGGAAGAGCTCAAAATTCTGAATGCGAATTTCTCCAGTGTGAGTAAAATGATGTAGTAACATTTGTCTGTGGATTTTGTTGGAGCAAAGAGGCTGCTGCTGTACCACTGTCTGTTTGTGTTCCTTGTGGATCTTGTGGAAACTGAATGTGTAATATGCATGCTTTGTCCTGCAGGTTGCAGTCTTAGACATATTGTCCAGTAAGCAGAAGGCACAGTTCATCTTGCAACTGGAATCAGAAGTGTTGGAAAATGTGTCTGCGTTTAGGGAGGTGTTCAGCAGTGCAATCACATCTTTAGATCTAAATCAACTTGGCGACTTTTTGACAACCTTCAGACAGACTGCAATACAAGTGAGGATCTTTGTAGTCTTCTTTCAGACTAAGAAACATTATTCTATGCATACTGATAGAGCAAGTCCAAGTGTGTTCAGACTGTTAATCCATGGTATTGTGTATTTGCAGATGAACAAGACGATCATGCCTTCAGCAGTATCAGACACCATTCTGAACCTGACACTCCTGAATCTAGTACCTCACTTCCAACGTTTCAGCCCAGAGGACTTTGCACTGTGGTTCCAAAATTACCTTTCCTTTTTCCTTTCTGGGATTGGTCCAAACACTCTGTCGATCATCCCTATGAGCATCAGCTGTGACTCCCACAGAGCGATGTGCGTAACTCCTCCACAAGCATGCAGAGATCTTTTCTTTTCTTTTTTTTGTTAAACTCATAACTTGTTTACTTCTGTTCTGTTTTGTTTGCAGAGTGAAGGGACTTAATAATGTGTACAGTAACCTGTCTACAGCACAGTCCAACATTGTCTTCAGTTACATACAAGACTATCTAAAATACCAGTCCAGCCAAGGTCTGTGTGTGTTTTTAGGAGTGTATGTTCTAGCTTGTGTCCATCAGTCAATGTGTTTCGGTAGAATTTGGTCTAGGTCACGAGTGTCCCATGTTTACTGGTCTAATATCATCAATCTGAATTTATCACAGAGATTTTCATTAGTGCCTGATATTGTCCCACAGGCCTGAGCTGCTACATCAGCGGGAGTTTCTACATGTTCCTGCAACAGTTCTTCCTGAGTTTTGGATTGCCTGACCTGAGAGATTTCCTGTTGTTGATCCCAGCTGATCGACAGGCAGAGGTATTTCATCTCTATAACACCGATCATATCACTGAATCACTCACTGGTGGTTAAATTGCCAGCCAATGAGCTTTCCACATATATCTAGGTAATATCCGGTACAATCCAAGTACATCTCTGTAACAAGTGTGTTGCCTCTCCTCTGTGTCTTCTAGCTTTTCGGCTCCATCTCTGTGAACGAACTCAGCGAGTTTCTGAACAGGCCAAACACAGTCATTATTGGTTCTGACCTCTGCACACTCCTTAACAACTATAATCAAACCAATCAGTATCTGGAGATGGTACAGATGTCTTTATGTCACATACCCTTTTACTACTCTGTATTGATTACTTGCCTTTATTATATCCGGATTAGCTCATAGACTTGATATTCCACTTTCTGTCTACAGGAGCCTGTTTTGCCCTCATCTCTGGCCAGCAACACGTTGGAGTGTG
>JAOVVF010000027.1:15198911-15212839 GCA_028565595.1 Duopalatinus emarginatus
AGAAAACTGTGAGTCATTGTTGGATCTACTATTTACACTCAGCACAGACACTGCTGTCTATCTGTTGGCTAGAAATTCTAGTGATTTTTAAGTAATATCACAGAGTATATAAATATATGGTGTATATATTTTTTTTACATGTGTGTGTGTGTGTTTGTGAGCAGGGTGTCTATCCTGGGGGACAACTACAAATTTTCTGCCACTGATTTCACCCCAGCTGATGTGTACAGCTCTATAAAAGTGTACCTCAACAGCCATGGTATGAATAACTACATTTCTCTTTCCTTTTTGCTAAATAGTACTGCAAATTAATCTCCTGTATTTGTATGAGCACAATATGTGTATCTTAACATCACTGTCTGTACGTGTACCTTGCAGATGGCAGTCCCCGCTGCTATAACTCCTCAGACCCTTATCTGAACTCAACTGCATGGTTTGCTGACAACATTGGATTCTTCATCACTTTTATCAGCTTTAGTGATCTGCAGTTATTTTTATCAGGAACAATGGTAGCATACACATTTAACTGTAATCATTCATGTTAGAAATTCATAAATATGAGCAGAGTGCGAAATATACAATGACAATTGGGGGGATCAGGTTTTCTTCAGGGTGTAAAGGGCAACCTTACAATCCTTACATTGCTTTGCTTGCTTACTGTAATGTCTGGCACATACCACACAACACCCTCTGTAGACAGGGCTCATATAAAAATATATTTGAGCGCAAAATTACCAACTAGTCAATCCCACAAAAACACACACAATACTGCTGGGTTCTACCTGTCATCCGCTAGCTTGTCCTAAAAATTACATTTATATTCTACAGGATCTCTCCCACAGGACCCATGTATTAGTCAATTCTGAAAAAAAACATAATTATAAGAATGACCTACTAATCTGGGCAGCTAATTTTCACTTCTAAAGCCACCAGTGTATGACGCTTTTAGTTTTATGTTCACATTTTCCATTCCACCTTAAAACACATTTCCCCTTCCACCTTAAAATGCAGCATACTTTACATTAAGCCTCAGGAGAAAAGTGTTTTATGAGTTTTAATCCTTTTTTGCACATTGTGCAGACATTACAAACAGCCCACGTAAAACTAAACCTGGATTCCTATTTGAATGTTCTGTTCCACCTTAAAAGCTGAAGACTAAAGAGTGCATCTTCAGCATGAAGCCTGTGTTATTATAGCAGCATTTAAGGTGGAATGGTAAAATGTAACATTTAATCTAACATCTTCATGTGTGTAATTTACTAAAGATAATAAAGTGTATTTATTGCACCCCCCACCCGCCCTAGAAATTCGTGCCCTGTATATAAACATATGCTAGTAACACAACACACACCTGAATCTGGTGTATTAATGTGTGTATTTTATTTCCTTTAGACGAGTGTGTTCCTGAGGAACTTTAAAAATCTTCAGCTGTTCAATAACCCACGAATTTCAGCCAGTGTCCTCGAGTTCTACACAACACAGTTATACACCTACAACCCTGACTTCAGCCCACTTGGGTAACACATTACACACTATCAACTACTTATTCTATTTATTCATCCAGCCTCGTAAATTCAACCCCCTTCAGGTAGCAGATTGCAGGTAGAAAGATTGTTTCTGTTCTTACAGATTACCAGCTGAGCTGCTTTGTCGAGCTCCTTCCTCTATGTTTGTTAGTCTTGGAGATGAAGACCTTCAGACCATCCTCATAAGCATCAACAACTTCTGCACAAACATAAATCCAGAGGTGATTAATCAGTAAGACCCTGTCTGATCACCTATTAGTTACTGTATCAGAGTCTGAGTTTTCTAAAATCCTCTTCATCTTTCAGGTTACAGCAGTTTTGGTGTCAAAGCTCCCCTTCGTGTCTGCATCCACCATCCAATCTTTGGGCAGCCAGTCTGTGGGCCTGTCTGTGGGCCAGATAAACTCTGCCTCATCTGATGAGATAAACCGTGCTCTGTCTACACTGAGTAGAATCAGTGGCTGGGACCAGGGCCAATTAAATGCCCTCATACAGAGCATCATTAGTTCAGGCTTTAATGTAAGTCTATACTGCTCACTAGTCAGAAACTATGTTGCTGGAAGCGAGACTGATATATTTAGAGCAATTATCCAAAGTTTAAAAACTGATTCTAATTGTTTTACCATCATTATAAACAAAACTGTTTGCACGTCTGCCTCACAGATCAACAGTGCTTCCTCTCTGGTGTTTTTGGGAACACTTATCGGTGGTGTTCCCTCTGCGGTTATTTCCAGCATCCCATCATCTCAGGTTCTGTTGTTATCACAGAATCCAGAATTCATCAGTAACATTCTGTCAGCACCAGTTACTTTGCAAACGACGTTTGTCCAACAGGTATTCTCTCTTTTACACACAGAGACAAACAGACTCATACGCAAAACACATGAAAACGCATTATTGTTTTTTATATTTACTGTCACCTGTACAAGTTTAAACAGTAAAAACAGTAAAATTTTAAATCAATACTTCAGAATGCAGTTTCAGTCTGGAAGCTAAATGTCTGCTCCCACACTGTCTTCCAGATAATCTCGGTAGATCAAGCCAATGTAATACAGAATGTTCCAGATGCACTGGTGATGTATATTCCACTTGTTCTGTTGATGTCACTGAGACCTGTTGATGTTTCGCTCATCATTGACAAGAGCTGGAGTCATGAACAGGTAATTGAACAGACCAACATTGTCAGCAAAATGTAAATCAATTTGGTAAAAGAAATACCTAGAGTAACTTGAGTAATGAAACTTCTTTGATTTACACCAGGCTGTGATGCTTTTTGGTGCAGTGGCCAGTTCCATTGATAATCCAGATGAGTGAGTTAGAAACACTCTCTCTCTCTCTCACACACATAAATAGCCTTGCTTCCTCACAAAGCAAGCCTAATCACTGTATGAAACATACAGATGATGCATAATATTTTGCCAGAGTCCAATAAGATGTGTTTTGGTTCTTCAGTGTGTGTATGTTACTGTGTGACTGTGTGATTCTCTGCACAGTCTTTCAGCATCAGTACTGCAGGGGTTCTCCTGCAGCTCAGTTCAGACCCTCCCACAGGACAAAATCAAAAATCTAGTAAAAGCCTGTAGACCACGTGAAGGCAGTGACACGGTCTTCCTGAGTGAGGCTCAGGTGAAAACTCATTCATATTCCACATACAGTCTAAAACAGGGGTAGCAAGTGGAACCAAACCTTTACTGATGTTTATAAGAGACCAATTTTTTGTGTTTCAGCTGACCTGCATGTACAACTATGTAAAAGATGATCCATATGTTAGGTTTACTGAGGTCCCATCTGATATGCTTCTGTACTACAGGTATCTAACACATACACAATGTACTGTCGATAACAAATATGACAAACATTCTGTGCATAACCACTTAGAGGATTTAAATATCTAAAGTTCAGAATATTGTTCATATGTTGCCTGTAATGCGCGTATGTGTGTTTGTGTGTGTCCTTGTGTGTTTGTGTGTTGTAGCTATGAGAAGATACCGAAGGCGAACTGCCAGTCATATTTCAGTGCACTGGGCAGAGCAGATTTCTCCATTCGTTCCCCTGCCTTTGACAAAAAGACCATTTTCAACAATGCAAAGGACTGCCTGGTAACATACACAGTAACAAGTTAATAGTCCAACGCACTCATTATTAGCACTTAAGTGTTATAGACAAAAAGTCATCCAAGCTTACTATCAAATTATGTATCAGGAAATTCCACTCACGGCATTCAACATTTTCTCTCCTACAGAGTGATGAAACAAAGTGCTTTGCGTTCTTTCAAAAACATATACTTCAATTCAGTTCAATTCAATTCAGAGTGAATCAGGCAGGGTTTGGGGAGCAGGAGGAATCAGAACTCAGGGTTGCTGGTATCTCCTAGTAGCAGGTGTAGCTCATCAGAATCAGAACACGGGGTTGTTAATGGTCACATTAAATATAAGTTGTGCATACAGCAAGCAGAAACTCCGGCAGACTAGCTAAGACAGCATAACTACAAGGGAGAACCAGAAGGTGACACAGACATGAGGGATGTGAGGGCCCGGATGCTTCGGTACCTTTCTCCAGACGGTAGGAGTGTGAAGAGTGTGTCTGTGGGGTGTGTGTGGTCATCCACAATGCTGGTTGTTTTGCAGATGCAACGTGTGGTGTAAATGTCCGTCATGGTGAGGACAGACACCCCGATAATCTCCTCAGCCGTTCTCACTACCCGCTGCGGGGACTTGCAATCTAATACGGTGCAGTTCCCTAACGAGGTGGTGATGCAGCTGCTCATTGCTCATTGATGTAGCTGTGTATTGCTGCACAGTAGTGAGTCAGCAAAGTGAACAGCAATGGACTGAGCACGCAGCCTTGCGGGGGCCCAGTGCTCAGCGTGGTGGTGCTGGAGGTGTTCCTTCCGATCCGGAATGACTGGAAGTCCTGGGTCCTGGGTCTCCCAGTCAGGAAGTCCAGGATCCAGTTACAGAGGGAAGTCTTCGGGCCCAGTGTGTTCAGCTTCCTGATCAGGTGCGGAGGAATAATTGTGTTAAATGCTGAACAGCATTCAAACATAGGTGTCCTTACTTTCTAAGTAAATGAGTGCCAGGTGAATGGTGGATATGGCGTTGTCCATTGAGCGATTGGGACAATATGCAAACTGCATGGAATCTAGTGAAGGAGGCAGCAGGGTCTAGATGTGCCTCATGACAAGCCTCTCAAAGCACTTCATGATGATGGGTGTCAGTGCAATGGGACGGTAGTCATTGAGGCAGGACACTGAAGACTTTTTCGGCACGGGTATGATGGTGGTTGCTTTGAGACACATCGGGACGGTGCTGCTGCTCAGGGAGATGTTGAAGATGTCGGTGAAGATGTCTGTCAGATGGTCTGCACATTCCCTGAGCACCCTACCAGGAATGTTGTCTGGTCCAGCAGCTTTCCGTGGGTTAACGCTACGTAGAGTTTTCCTCATGTCAACTGCTGTGAGGCACAACACCTGGTCATCAGGAGGAGGGGTGGTCTTCCTCACTGCCACGCCGTTCTGTGTCCCGAACCGGGTGTAGAAGTCGTTCAGCGCATCTGGAAGGGAGGCATCACTGTCACAGACAGGTGGTGTTGTCCTGTAGTTGGTGATGGCCTGGATGCCCTGCCACATGCGCTGTGTGTCACCGCTGTTCTTGAAATGGGTGTGCACGCTTTGCCTCTCTGATGGCCTGGGACAGTTTGGCCCTTGCTTTTCATAGGGCCACCTTGTCTCCTGCTTTGAAGGCAGAGTCTCGAGCCATCAGCAGAGTACGCACCTCTGCAGTCATCCACAGCTTCTGGTTGGGACGTGTGGTGATGGTCTTGAACACAGTCACATCATCTATGCACTTGCCGATGTAGCTAGTCACAGATGAAGTGTACTCCTCCAAGTCTGTGGTGTTGCTATAGGTTGCAGCCTTTCTAAACATTTGCCAGTAAGTGTGTTCAAAACAGTCCTGAAAAGCAGAGATGGCTCCTGATGGCCAGGTTCTCACCTGATTTAGAACTGGTTTCGATCGTCTGACGAGCGGTCTGTATGCTGGAATTAGCATAACAGAGATGTGATCTGAGTATCCAAGGTGGGGGTGGGGCTCTGCCCGGTACGTGCTGGGAATGTTAGTGTAAACAAGATCCAGCGTGTTCGCTCCTTTCGTAGCAAAGTTCACATGTTGGTGGAATTTAGGGACAACTGACTTGAGATTCACATGGTTGAAATCCAAGCGGCGGGGGGGATGTAAACACTAATGATCAGTACTGTAGTAAATTTCCTCGGTAAATAAAAAGGTCTGCATCTAACGACCATAACCTCCACTAGAGATGAGCAGTAACTAGTGACTAGTACAGAGTTCTTGCACCATTCTGTGTTGATGTAAATACACAGTCCTTCACCACGAGTCTTACCACACAGGGCTGGGTTTCTGTCGGCTCAAAACGAGGCTAGTCCGTGTAGTTGAATGGCGGCGTCGCTGGAGATGGATGCAGTCCAGTTTATTCTCCAGAGAGCAGGATGGACAGGAGAGCTGGCCAAGTTGACTTTGTTGTTAGCCTAGCACAAACTTCAGCCCACTTGCTGTGCTTCTGTTGTCTCTCGCACCACTTCCGGTGCCCCCTCTTTCGGCTGCCAGCTTCAGGCAAGGCCGCAGTCTGGGGCCCTGGTTGCCATAGCAGACCGAAGCCACATAGCGTCTCTCGCAGCTCATTGCTTAATGTGATGATATTCGGTTGATTTCGATTATGCAACAGGGTCTGACAGTCGTATACATGGACACTAGTTGTTCTTGTGCCCATGTGCCAGAAAAAAAATAGGACAGACACGAGTAAATTAACAAAAGCACTATTTTGTATCCGGAGCGGCTGTCGCGAGCTATTGCTGCACCGCCATCTTGGATCAACCTTTAAGCACCCACTGTAACAAGCAGACAACAAGGGATTGCAAAAATCCAACCTGGGGGTAACAAAAGCATGAACCAGTTTTTCTGCATTATATAGTGAGCTTCAAAAGACAGACTAGAATCAATAATCACACCAAGGTCTTTAACAGTTGTACATGGTGTAACTGAAAGACCATCCAGAGTCAACAAGAAATCAGAAACTTTACTTCTAGCTGCCTGTGCTCCTAATATTAGTACTTCTGTTTTATCAGAATTTAGTAATAGAAAATTGTTCAACATCCAGTGTCTAATGTCCTTCACACATTACTCAACTTGACTAAACTGGTGTCTTTCATCCGGAATTGCAGAAACATATAACTGTGTATCATCAGCATTGTGAAAGCTGATGCCATTTTTCCAAATAAGGTAACATATATAGAGAAAATAATAATGGCCTAAAACCAAACCTTGTGAAACACCAAGCTTTACCTTACTGGGCATAGAATAGTCACCATTTACATCTACAAACTGATAATGGTCGCTCAAATAAGACCTGAACCAGGACAAGGCTGTTCCCAACAACATTCTCTAGCCTATGAAGGAGAATAGCGTAATCAATGGTGTCAAAAGCTGCACTTAGGTCAAGCAATACAAGCAGGGAGACACAAAACTGATCAGAGGCCAGTAATCGGTCATTCACAACTTTAACCAGTGCTGTCTCTGTGATTTAATGAGGCCTAAATCCTAACTGACAGATTTCAAAAAGGGTATTTCTACGCAGATATGAACATAACTGCTGTGCTACAACCTTTTTTTTAAGATCTTAGAAATGAAGGGGAGGTTAGATATTGGTCTGTAATTAGACAGCTGGCAGGGGTCCAGATTAGTTTTTTTAAATTGGAGGTTTAATAACTGCTAATTTAAATGATTTAGGGACACGGCCAGTACTAAGAAAAAAATGTATAATTTTTAAAAGAGGTTCGATTATTTCCGGTAGTATCTGTTTGGGAAAAGTTGTAGGTATGGGATCTAATATACATGTTGATGATTTTTACGAAGAAACTAGTGAAATTAACTCTTTCTCTTAGAGAGGGTTAAAAGACTAATCACTGATCTGATGTTACTATACTAACATCTAGTTGGTTTGTTAAAAGATTGTTTGGATTTAGATTAACAGTATTAATTTTGTGCCTTATGTTTTCAACTTTATCATTGAAAAAATTCATAAAGTTGTCACTACTACATACTGATGGTATGGACACTTCTTTAGTGGTATTCTTCTTAGTAAGTTTTGCTACAGTATTAAATAAGAATCTAGGAATATTTTTGTTATGCTTCTAGATTATCAAAGTGAATATTATCGCCCAAAAGTAGAGCTTTGTCTACATAAATAGCTAGGTTGGAGTCTAAAATCTTCATGAGGAAATTCAGAATACAGCCCTGGGGGGTCTGTAAATAATAAATAATGGAATAGACTCATACTCAAGTAGACTTATTTTTTCCAGTTATGTATGATATTTTAGTATACAAAACCTTAAATGAATGGTACTGTATTTGCTTCTTTATGTGAGTAGAAGGCACACTACCAAGGCATTACAAAATTATATGTAGTAGGTTACTGGCATGCATATCTCTAACCAAATCATCTGAAACAGACTCCATGAGGGTAATATAAGGACTCAACATCCTTTAGTGGGACCTGAGCTCACAACCCAGTACTGTGCAGCTTTACCAGTATTTGCCAGAGAACACAGGAATTTTTGCAGTTCTGTTACTGGGGCCTGTTCTTTTCATAGATAATAGTAGGTTTACAGTGAGCACGAATTTTGTGTAAAAGATGCATTATACTGCCTACAACATCATTAAACATTAGCAGTTTGGTGGTAGGTCCGTGGTGGTTTGAGGAGGCATATCCTTGGAGGATCACATAAACCTCCATGTAATAGCCACTGGTACCCTAAGTGCTGTTGGGTACCAAGATGAAATCCTTAGAGCCATTGTCGGACATTATGCTTGTTCAGTGGTTACCTGGGTCTTGGTCTTGGTCTACCTGTCTAGATATGCAGCTGAGAACCTGCCAGTCTGTTTGTCTGATCAGCAACATTAGAGTGTGTGTGGAAGGAAATGATGCATTGAGTGTTCATTGTGTGCAGTGAGTGCAAGTCTAACTCAGAAAAACAATAGAACATTGTTAAACTCATGTTTGGTTACCTCACAGCACTGGAAAGAAATGCCTTGGGCAGTTCAGGGGCAGTAATAGAAATGGTTCAAACATTCAGGAAGGAGTAAATTGACTTAAGTTTAATGCAATATTATAGGCAAGAAATCTCAGAGATCAGAGATCACATTATGTTCAGGTTAAAATGAAAGACACTAAACACTGGAATCCTTGGAGAACACATTCCGTTCTTCCTGATTCTGTATTTTAATAAAACTCTGTGTTACTTTTTTATGTTGTAGGGTATATCCAGTGTGAGTCTGACCAGAAATCAGGTGGAAGTTCTGGGGAATATGGCCTGCACACTAGAGCCTTTCTACATCCAGAACTCTGACCCTTTCATTTTGGAGAAACTGAAGAACTGTGGAGATCTTTCCGATTCACAGATCACTGCTGTGCAGTCACTGCTCCTCAGAGGAAACACTGCTTATGGGTGAGACCAAGATTTATGCAAATTAGGCCATATCTGTTATGAGGGAGTGTACAGAAACTTGTAGAGATGTGGTTGGACACAGTGTCAGGTGTTTAATGGTATAAACAGGGTCTGAATCATTCCAGCAGTTCTAGTTCATAAGCAACGCCATTAATTTGTTTAAGCACGTAATAAGGACAAATATAATAGGCACTTAACAAAATTTTGTGGCAGTGATGTGGATACCCTGTGGATAGCCAGACTCTCCGGTTTGAGCACAATCTTTGGGTTAAAATCTGGGTGTTCCCCTCGCCTTCTGTTTGCCCTTTCTTTGGAAGAGATATAGAAAACAAATTCTTGAACCTTTACTGCAGTTGAATTTTTTACTAATCATTTTAGACACAGTGTTAAATTGCATAACCCAACTGTAATGATGCGTATATCTAAGTATATTGTATTGAATACGCATAAGATCTTATGCAAATTGTGTCTTCTTAATCAGTAATCCCTCAACATGGAATCAGCAGACAGTGGAAGAACTCGGCATTCTGGCTGTCTATTTCAAATCAGACCTCTGCAACACACTTAGCTTTGTACGTAAACTTGTTCAGTTTTAAACTTCTGCTTGTGATTGATTTATTGATTCAGTTTTTTGGACAATTTTAATGCCACCCATGTGTGTATGTATATGCATTATTGAAGGATATGAAGAGGAAGTTCCTCTCAGTCCTGAGGACGCAGGATATCCCAGTGAAGAAGCTTACGTCATTCTTTACAGAATGTAACTCGGCAAGTGCTACAGGTAACAGTACTTTACAGTTTAAGACACACTGCGAATAAGGTATACGGTTTTAGATTCTGTTCTTCAGTGATTAACTTTGTACTCTGTCTAACAGTGCAAAGCATCACAGCGGCGACAATCGCAGACATGTCGTTTCCTTTCGGCTTCAACGCTGCCCAGTTTGAGCTGTATCTGGACATTAGAGTCCTGCAGGACAACCTGGCAGCCATCACTGGAAAAGTAGTGGACACCAGCCTTCAGACAGTCCTTCTTAACAAGTTAAACCAGGTCAGCCTCACTGAACACTGGACTCTTTATCCCTGAGTGCATTTCAGTCATTCAGTCATTACTGAAAATTTGTATGCTTTTAAAAAAACCGCTGTCAAACATGGATTGTTTTTAGGTTGCCTTTATGTGTATCATGTATTTACCCACACGAAATTGTGAACAATGTGTGCTAATTGTCGGAAGATGTTGGAAGATGGAGCTCGCAGTGCGGGGTTCAGCGTCTCTTCAGAATTCGCTTTTTAGTAGTGATAATTCTATTGCTTCTCAACTTCTTTATCCCAAACTGCCGGTCAAGCATCTCATACAGCCGACAGGCCGTGCTTGATATTGGCGCAAAGTGCATAAACAGAATATTTGACAACTTACAGCTTTCCTGGGAAATCCAAGGGCGCTGTGGATTGATGAATCGCGGAGTCGGCGCAGGCGGCGAACAAAAGCAAGGAAAGCGAGGCGTACTATGGGCTAAACTAAAACTAAACCTGCAATGACCACCTGTTCCCAACATTTTTCTCGTTAAAGTTTGGTCTCTGGCAAACCAAATGGATATGGTGCGACTCTGGACTGCTACAGGAGATGGATCAGGAAATCGAACATCATGATTCTAATCGAGATGTGGCTCAATATCAACATCCCCAGCAGCGCGGTAGAGCTGGAAGGACGCAGTTTGTTCTGAGTGGTGGAGGTCTCCGGTAAGAGCAGGGGAGGGGGTCTGTGCATTCATGTAAACAAATCATGGTGTACAGACTCTACTATAACTGAAAGTCATTGCTCTGAAAATCTTGAGTATTTGATGATTAAGTGCAGACCCTTTTATTTAGAGTTCTCAGCTGTTGTTGTAACTGCAGTCTATGTGCCTCCTGATGCTAATGCTAAGTTAGCTATGGAGGAGCTGAGCACAGTGATCGGTGGACAACAGACTGTGCACCCGAATGGAGTGTTTATTGTTGTGGGAGACTTTAATCACTCCAATTTACGAACTGTGCTGCTGAAATTTCAGCAAAACATCTTGTGTTCCACCAGAAGAAAACAACACTTTGGACCACGTTTACACGAACATTCCAGACAGCTACAAGACTGTCCCCCTCCCCTATCTGGGACAGTCTGATCACCTCTCATTGTTCCTGCTCCCCAAGTAGGTGCCATCCATCAAGCTGAAGGCACGTGACTCTGCTTTTAGATCTGGTGATGATGAGGCCTACAGCACAGCCAGGGCAAACACACCTACAAACTGTCTGTGGAGGAGCACTTTCACACCTCCGACCCACGCCGCATGTGGAAGGGCATTCAGACACTCACAGACTACAAACCTCCCCCCCGAACCTACTCATAATGCAGCGCCTCTCTTTCAGACAAGCTCAACCAATTCTACGCTGGTTTTGATCATGGCAGCAGGCAGCACAACACCTCATTGGAAGGACCCCCACACTACACTGACCCTCTCACACTCTCCATGGTGGATGTATGCTCAGTACTTAGCAGAGTAAATGCATGAAAAGCTGCTGGCCCAGATGGCATACCCGGACATGTCCTTAAAGCGTGTGCTGGACAGTTGGCCCAAGTCCAAGTCTTCACTGACATCTTCAACCTGTCACTGGCGCAAGCTACTGTTCCCACATGCTGGAAGACAACTACTATCATTCCAGTTCCAAAGCGCACTGCTGCAACAGACCTAAACGACTTCCGCCCTGTTGGACTCACGCCTATTGTTATGAAGTGCTTTGAGAGACTGGTCCTCAGTCAGTTGAAAGCAGTGCTCCCACCATCACTGAATTCTCACCAGTTTGCATATCGCTCAAACAGATCGACTGAGGATGCCGTCTCTACTGCTCTTTATTTTGCTCTCACCCACCTGGACAACAAAAACAACTACGTTCGGATGCTGTTCATCAACTTCAGCTCCGCCTTTAACACAGTCTTCCCCACCAGACTGGTGTCCAAGCTCAGTGACCTGGGAAACAACAACACCATTTGTAACTGGGTCTTGGACTTTCTCACAAACAGACCCCAGTCAGTGAGGCTGGGCAATCAAATGTCCTCCAGCCTCACTCTGAACACTGGCGTGCTGCAAGGATTGAGTCCCCTGCTCTTCTCTCTGTTTACCCATGACTGTGTGCCACTGCACAGATCTAACACCATCATTAAATTTGCCCTGACACATTGGTGGCCGGTCACATCAGTAACAATGACAAATCGGCATACAGGAAGGAGATCCAGCATCTGGCAGCATGGTGTTCATCTAACAACCTCACCCTCAACACCGAAAAGACCAAAGAGCACATTGTGGACTACAGGAAAAGCAGTAACACACACAATCCTGTCCAGATCAATGGAGCTAAGGTACAACGTGTCTCTAGCTTCAAGTTTTTGGGTGTCCATATCTCTGAGGATCTTTCTCACCTGTCAACACCTCTTGTCTGGTCAAGAAGGCACAGCATTGCCTTTACTTCTTGAGGAGACTAAAGAAGGACCATCTGTCCCCCCAAATACTGATGAATTTTTACCGCTGCACCATTGAGACTGTTCTGACTAACTGTGTGACAGTGTGGTATGGAAGCTCCAGTGTGGCTGAAAGAAGGCACTACAAAAAGTGGTCAAGACCGCTCAGTGCATCATAGGCACACAATTCTTTTGCACATTGCTTTTGCATATTTGCACAGTTTTTCATTTGCACAGTTTTTACATTTGCACTTTTGCACTCTGCACATGGCTACTATTTGCACTTCTGGTAGATGCTAACTGCATTTTGTATACTTTGTACTAGTACTGAGCAATGACAATAAAGTTGAATCTATCTATCTGTCTATCTACCTAAAAGTTGATTTTGTGTGCATATGTAGGTTTACCCATCAGGACTTAATGATGGTGTGCTGCAGTTACTGGGCTCCACTTCTCGTGTGGCCACAATTGATGACATCAACAAGTGGAATATTACTATAATTGACACGCTGTCCTCTTTGATGGACTCAAATGATGGATACTGGGAACCAGAAAAGGTAATGAGTGTGTGTGTGTGTGTGTGTGTGTAAGAGAGAGTGAGTGACTGACTAAGTGGAAATGAAAATTTTGTATTACTCAGACACTAAAGTGCTTGCTAAAAGTATAATGTTTGTATCTTTTGTAGAGTAAAGCGGTCATTATGAGATATCTGAGTATGGGTAATCAACATCTGGGAAGTGCTGAAATAAATGTAGTTGGTCCCTACATCTGTACTTTAGATATCAGTGTACTGGAAACTATCACTGCTGAGAGCCTAAGGTAAGTACACACATCTAAATACATGAAAATATGCATAAAGAGATTTAGGGTTATTTGAATATAGTGGTGCTCATGTAATTATATTTTCTTTCAGGGCAGTCTTTTCTCCAGATCTCTCCTCATGCTCCATTGAACAGAAATCTTCTCTGTACACCATCGCAAAATCTTCATTCAGCAATCAGTGGAGCAATGCCATAACATACTACCAACTCATTAGGCCTTATCTGGGTAAAACACACAACCACATACACAGAAAGACTAAACATGTACACTAAGTGTATTTTAGGAAAACAGCAATAGTTGGACTGAACTGTGGGTTCATGTGTGTGTGTGTGTGTGTGTGTGTGTAGGCGGAGCTCCTGTGGAGGATATACAAACTCTTTCTAGCAATAACATCATCATGGACATCAACATATTTATTAATCTTAATCCTGCTGTTATCAAGGTATAAAACGGAAAATAAACAGAAAATATGGTTGAGTTTTAAGAAGTATAACAAAAAGATTCAGAGACATTTGTAACAGTTGTTTTTGTGTGTGCCAGATCCTGAATGTGAGCACAGTGAGGGATCTAATGGGTG
>JAOVVF010000028.1:746382-757464 GCA_028565595.1 Duopalatinus emarginatus
GAAGAAACCTTGAGAGGAACCAGACTCATAAGGGAACCCATCCTCATTTGGGTGAGACAGATGTGTGAAAAGAAACAGAACACTGATTCATCCCCGGTTCCTGTACACACGCAGCTGTATATATTATCTGTGTTTATAAACAGTGTTTATGGTGAGGAAGGAGGTCATGTGACCTACCAGACTGTCCAGGCCTCCACCCAGCAGGTCCACGGCCCCCATCTGCATGGCAGGAGGCACAGAGGGCACGGTAGCAGCAGGCGGAGCCAGATCCAGGTTAAGAAGGTCACCCAGGAGATCACCCTGTGATGGAATGACCGCAGGCGGAGCATCAGAGATTCCGCTTACTGACTGGCCAACATCTGGACTTTCAGCGCTCTCACCACTGAGACAGACAGAGACACAGAGACAAAGAGAAAACAAGTGACGTTCCCTATTGTGTCTTGGTTAATTAGAAGAGTGTGTAGCAGTGTACATGTGTGTGTGAGACTCACGAGCCAGTGCGTGCAGGAAGGCGTTTGTGCTGCACCCCTCGGCTGCCCTCCACGAAGGCACTGGGCGGTTTGTGGTAGACGGAGGCCAGTGTGCCGATGTGGCAGATCAGCTCGTCCAGCAGCGTAGGCTCAATGAGGTCCGTCTCCTCGGAGATCAGCGGTTTCTCAGCCAGAACCACCTCTTTGGCTGCCACAGGGTCAGTGGACAGCAGACGCCAGTAGATGTATCCACGGTCACGCAGGTCAGGGTTGTCGGAGTCCTGAGACAGGGCGGGAACAAAGGGAAACGGGTGAGCGTTATCGTTTCTATAGTAACAGATCATTCACGGGACGTGTACACTGATATGAAAGAGATGTGCAGGTAATATTTATGGAAGGAGTCTCCAGTGTCAGTGATCCGTAAAAATCTTGCACATGGTAATGACAAGACTCGACTAAAATGCCCTTCAGCAGGGCAACTGACCCCTCCAACCGCTCCCCCTCCCCCGCACTGTGGAGTTGCCCGCCACTTTGGGCAAGTGTGTTCACTGCCTCCTAGTGTGTGTGTCACTAGACAGATGGTCAAATGTCTCTGTGGGCACGCACAGCAGGCCAATCACTTTACTTTCACTTTCAGGATTGTAAAACACATGTTTCGTGCTGATACAAGAAAAGAATTAGTTTTGGGGTGGCTGGTCGTTACGTTCCTACAACACAGCGACAGTAATAAAACGTCTGCTGCGTTACGAATACATTTTTATTATAAAGGACTGTGTGGAACACCTTCCCTCATCGTGTTGTCTTGCTTTCCGCTTTACTTGCTGACGCAGAAAACATTGAACCTGAAAATAAAATTCTGCACCTTTATCCTGTCTATGACATCAGTGGCAATCTGCTCCTCTTTATTCCTAATGCACATATAAATACTCAGGCAAACAGCCTACATATAAAAAGGAGAAATAAAACGTGGAGGGATAAACAAGCCCTGCCCCTGCTCTGGCTTTGATAAACGTCCTGAGGACATGATGAGGATCCGGTTCTCTAAACAATGCATTAGTCGGCCTGTGTACGAACTCGGCTCTGTAATAACAAGGAAGGTGAAGGCAATAAAACCAGAGGCAACCAGAGAGCAAGAACAAATGGTCTCCTGGAGGACATGAGAGCTGTATATATGAGGTACAGTAGGGGGTTTTATTACTCTGAAAGGACCGCAGGCTCTTCATTGGACAGATAACAACATCGCAGAGTCGACAGGATGAGTAAAGCGGATCAGACCGAGAACAGGAAGGCGGTGTGTCATCATCTGTCCAGTCCACCCAGAGGAGGGACGGAGGATCATAGAAATAATACACCAGTTATTAAAGTGACGAGGATGCTGAAGATGGATAAAGTCCTTTAGCGTGTGTGTGTGTGTGTGTGTGTGAGATGAGGTGGAGTCCCATCCTAAGACGGTGGGTTCGTGTTGTTCTCGTTTTAGTCTCTTGCAAGAATGCAGCCGAACTACAGACGTTTACAATATGTCATGTCATGCCAAGGTCAGATCGGCGTGGACGGGACACACGTGAACAATGAAGTGTGTGTGTGATCTAGACGTAAAGCGCATGCTCTTCCTATACGGTTTTAATCTCCTCTAATGCACCATATCCTAAAGGTGGTGGAGTGAACAGCTCTGAGTGGTGGTGCATGTAAATGTATTTATACACTGAGAGCTTTTAAAAGTCCTGTCAGGGACACATAGGTGATCAGACGTACACAAACAATACACACAGAGAACACAACAACACACAAGCAAACAATTAACTCATGTGTGTGTGTACCTGTGTGTCCAGGCTGAGGACTTGCTGGATAAGCTTTTGTGTGCCTGTGTGTGTGTGTGTGTGTGTGTATACCTGTGTGGCCAGGCTGAGGATTTACTAGACAAGTGCCTGTTTGGGTGTTTGAGTGTGTTTGAGTGTGTGTGTGTTTGTGTGTGTGTGTGTGTGTGTGTGTGTGTGTGTGTGTGTGTACCTGTGTGGCCAGGCTGAGTATTTACTGGACAAGTGCCTGTTTGTGTGTGTGTGTGTGTGTGTGGGTACCTGTTTGGCCAGGATAAGGACTTGCTGGACAAGTGCCTGTGTGGCCAGGCTGAGGATTTACTAGATAAGTGCCTGTTTGGGTGTTTGAGTGCCTGTGTGTGTGTGTGTGTGTGTGTGGGTGGGTGTATATATACCTGTGTGGCCAGGCTGAGGACTTGCTGGATAAGCTTGTGTGTGTGTGTGTGTGTACCTGTATGGCCAGGCTGAGGATTTACTAGACAAGTGCCTGTTTGTGTGTGTGTGTGTGTGTGTGTGTGTGTGTGTATATATACCTGTGTGGCCAGGCTGAGGACTTGCTGGATAAGCTTGTGTGTGTGTACCTGTATGGCCAGGCTGAGGATTTACTAGACAAGTGCCTGTTTGTGTGTGTGTGTGTATATATATATATATATATATATATATATATATATATATACATACACACACACACACACATACACACACCTGTGTGGCCAGGCTAAGGATTTACTAGACAAATGCCTGTTTGTGTATATATGGACTTGCTGGATAAGCTTTTGTGTGTCTGTGTGTGTGCGTATACCTGTGTGGCTACGCTAAGGATTTACTAGACAAGTGCCTGTTTGGGTGTGTGTGTGTTTGTTTGTGTGTGTGTGTATACCTGTGTGGCCAGGCTGAGGACTTGCTGGACGAGCTCCTGGGTCTCAGTGGGTTTCTTAAGGAACAGTTTGACGATGGCAGTGAGGAGCTGCAGCTGCACCTGCAAAATCACACACACACACACATTAATACATAGCAGAAGCACATTCTGTACTGTTCCCCTTTCAAACACAGATCCCTAATACAGATTTATCAGTGATGGATCACAGATTATATGTCTGTAGTGAAGGTTTGTGTGTGTGTGTGTGTGTGTGTGTACCTGTGTGCTCTCATCATGGAACCCCTCCAGGAAGCTCTCGAGCAGCTCGTCTGCGTTGTCGATTCTCTCAGCGTATTCTCCCACGATCCAGATCATCGCTGCTCTCGCTTCCGGTTCGTCCAGAGAGTCCAAGTTCTCGCACAGGGTGGCAATCACGCTCTCGTACCTACACACACACAAACACACACACACACACACACACCCCACATGGGTTGGGTCGGTAACTGTACATGTGTGTTGCAGGTGTGTGTAAACACGCGTGAGATAAGAAGACCTACTTGTTAGGATACTTGCGGAAGATGTCTTTGATGACCACGATGGCCTCCTGCACCACGTAGTTGACCTTGGTCTGAATGAGGTCCAGCAGTGTGCTGACACAGCGCTCGGCCGATTGCTGAAACACACAGCATTAATTTAACAACGTGATTTCTAATGTCTGTGTTACACCCCACAACATCCTGCTCTTAGCGGAGGTTCTCACTCACACACTCACACACACACACGTCTGTTTATTCTCTCTTAACGAGAACTCGAGCACTCGATAACTGATCAGCTCCCTGACACTGACTACTTGGTTCAGTTGGGCGTCACAACCGTCCCAGTGTCACCAGCCCTGATTTGACCTCATGTAAACATTTCTATTTTTTTTCTATTTTACAAAACAGTGATTCTAATAAGACTTGTTTGGATTTCTAAACATTTGATCTCAGAACAGTATCCAAAAAATACAACACAAAAAAAAAAACCCACGCTCTTGGTGTTAACATTTTCTGGGAGTTTCAAATGTGGCTCCTTTTTTTGTTAAAAGGAAGACGGTGTGACTGAGCCTGTGTACAGTGAGTGTCATCACTCAAGCTTGCGTTTCTGATTGGAGGAATTTAAGATGTTACAACCATCCCATGTTACACCTGTCCCTGGTCTCCCCTACCAAACCCCCATCCGCCTCCCCACAATCTGTCCCCTAGTGCATTTGTCCACTAGATTGTGTTTCCCAGCATGGATAGTTTAATGCTATGGTCAAATACTTGTATGTGGTCAATAAGTGGCAATAAGTGGTTCACTTTTGTTTAACCCAGTCTAATCATTAATAATAATAATAATAATTATAAT
This sequence comes from Duopalatinus emarginatus, assembly GCA_028565595.1. Classification (NCBI taxonomy): domain Eukaryota; kingdom Metazoa; phylum Chordata; class Actinopteri; order Siluriformes; family Pimelodidae; genus Duopalatinus; species Duopalatinus emarginatus. Next base: position 750,915 of record JAOVVF010000028.1, read on the forward strand.
AATAACTAGAAAGTGCAGTTTCTGATAACAGCCAAACAGTGGCTTCTGTTCATAGCAGTTAATATGGTAACAGCTCTCAACAAAAAAAAAATCCCATTGAAGCAGATGGGATGTTTTTCCCCGGAAAAACGAGTGTAGTGGAAGAACAGATGAACTTTTCCTAAATCTGTATGTAAGCACACTTACAGACATTCTAGTTTTTGTCCCGAGTCGATATCTCAAAAACTGTGGGAGAAGATAGCGACAGAATATCAGGTGGAAAAATAATAATAAATAATAATAATAATCATCTCACCTCTACTTTGATAGCGCAGCGACCGATGGCACGAACGGCTTTACGGACAAAGTCCACGTCCACTTCGGTGGCATATTCCTTCAGCTCGGCCAGCACCTGGGCATGAGAGAGTGAGAAGCAGGGAGAGCAATTAACAAGAAATCTTTTTATATATATATAAAAAGAACTCAAGAACTTTATTTGCACTGTGTGTCTGTGTGTGCCTGTGTGTGGTGGAATGGTCACCTGTGCGATGTTGGCCTGAGATGCCAGACGGATCATGATGTCCAATTTCTCCAGTTTGACGTAGATCGGGTCGTTATATTTCACAAAGAACACCTTCATCTCATGCTTTAGGATCTCAGGCCTGTAGACAAACAGAGCAGGAGAAACTTCAGCATATGGAGCTCACGGCAAATCCTGACCTATCAATTGACCAGATAACTTAAACCAGTAACTCGACATGCAGTCTTAAGTGGACCACTAACATAACATCTACACAAGTGCCAGAAAAACTAGAACAGACGAGTCTATGTAAAAACACATAGTCTGGGGTTTGTTTATCTGTCGTTCCACGTGACCCCTGGGACACCTCCAGCCGTCTCTGACAGGTGAACACTATGTGTGATGAGTTCCACCTGTTCATGTCCTGTATTCATTCTGACAGGTTTGTCCTCTTCTAACAGGACAATGGACCACCACACACGTCTAGAAACACCAGATTATAGTTAGAGGAACACTCATCTGAGTTTGGGGATTAGTCATTCACACCTAAATCACCTGATCTCAGTGTTATTTAATAAAATACCAGCTAAACAAACCCCATAACATTCAGGAGCCACCACCAGCCTCTGTATTTTACACAGGCCTGTGTTTTTCTGGCACTTTCAGTTTGTATTTGTTGGATTCTATGAGCTAGAAATGATTCATAAATAATAATAAATAATTCAGCATGACTTGTTATTGTCTGTGATAATGGAGGTTGTTAATGTGAGAAGGTTTTTAAACAGCACTCCAACAAGAGATGAATCATTTATAAAGCAAACAAACTGGTGATGATCTACTTTCAGCCTGGGCTCAGATTAACGAATATTATAAGAACATATTAGGGCTGTGCAATATGACCAAAATTTCATATCCCGATATACAGGTCCGTTCATATCCCAATAACATTACATATCACGATACAGCACGCTGTCTGTAAATTCAGTGACTTTTTTAAAATAAAATGATCACATGAAAAAAAAAGGATTTTCTCTACATTGATTCATACAAAGTCAAACAATTAAAGAGATTTTCTGCCATATAGTGTGCTGCGGGAAAATGACTCTTTAAACGTCTGGGTTCGCAGTTGACAACGACCTCTGGTTTGAGAAAACAACCGTTTGTTTTCATTTTTAAATTCATATTTCTGAAATAAAAATTGAATAAGCAAAAGAGACACCTGTGCTCCTGTTCTCACACGTCTCCTACATGTTTGTGTGTGTGCCGTTTTAACGTCTCAATTAAACAACAAAACGACTGCAGTAAAGTGTGCATTCTGTTACTATTGCGTAATATTAACAGACGTTTCTTCTATCGTCACACGATATATATCGTCATATCGCACAGCCCTATAACGTGTTATAATAACGTATATAAGGAGGCCAAATGTAGCAATAACATGTTTATGTTAATATACAGACTGGCATAATAAACAGAAAGAATCATTAATAATGATTATAGTAATCATGAGTATAGTACTGAGTATAGTAAACATAATAATTAATAATAGTTTTTGTCTCCACTCCTACATCCTGTCCACACACCTTTTCTGGACGATGAGGTTGATGTTCCTCAGAGCCACGTACTGCAGCTCAGGTTCTGCAGACAGCAAAGTGACCAGAGGAGGAGCCAGTTTCTTCAAGAGGGTCCCGTAATAGTCCAGGTCTTTAGGGAGCATCTCCATGAACTTCATCAGGACCTTGACAGCCGAAAGGACCACAGCCGAGTTAGCGTGAGAGAGTCGGGGGGTCACTCGCTCACAGATACTGGGGGAGGAGGGAGAAATAAAGGAGGTCACATAAAGGACTGGGCCAGTGATTTAGCACCAACGTCGCTTATAAAAATAATTCTCTATATGCTAAATTAGAGGTGTGATCCAGCCTTGACCTCTGACCTCTGGGACTCGCGGTCATCACGAGGTGTGTAGTTGGCCAGACAGTCCAGGATGAAGATCTGCCCCCACTCAGTGCACTCGTTCAGGGCTGTCAGCAGCTTGTTGATGGTCTGTGGGTTCAGGTCCAGAAGGTTACTATTGGGGTGTGACTCTGCGATCTCCGATAGAGCGGCTACAGCGTTCGCCACCACCTGAGAGAGAGAGACAGAGAGAGAGAGACAGAGAGAGAGAGACAGAGAGAAAAAGAGTGAGAGACAGAGATACAGAAAGAGAGTGGGAGTGAGAGAGACAGACAGAGAGAGAGACAGACAGAGACCATTCATGTCAGTACATTTTCACTGATTATGATGTGGGATGATGACTGATATAATGCTGAGGCTTCCTTACCATGGGGTTGGAGTCAGAAATCAGGTCCTTCAGCGTGTCCAGGAAGCCCTGGTCCTCCACTAACTGGGCGTTGATGTCATGCAGTTTAGCCACACATACGGCTGCGGTCTTCCTGACGTAGGGATCCTCGTCCTTCAGACACTTGCGCAGAGGTTCACACAGGTACTCTGTGATCTTGTCCACACGGATGCAGCCCATGGTGCGCACAGCCAGCGCGCGGATCAAAGGGTTCGGGTCCTCGCAGTCCTACAGAGTAAACAGAACAGATATCGGCTGGGTTCAGTGCTGGGCTTTCATCAGCTGCCCTCTAGTGGACAACAGGGGGAAACGCAGCAAATTCCAAGGGTTACTTCAGTTCATTTTAATTTCCCTTTTTAATTTTCTGTAATAAACCTGTTCAATATTACTTTCCTGACTCATATCATGATCACGATAACACACTGCTGTAGTACAGAACCTAAATATACACCAATCAGCCGTAACATTAACATCACCTCCCTAAACAAAAGACCTCTGAAGGTGTTCTGTGGTAACTGGGACCAAGACGTTAGTAAGATGATACTTTTGCGGATCAGACCAGACGAGTCCCGACTTCACCTCAAAGCACATGTCACTGGTTTACCGGGTTCTTCTTTCTTGGACCACTGGGACACACTCCACAAGACCTGCTATCATTAAGCGCAGGACCAAGACTCACTGATGTTGTGTGAGGGGTGAGGACTAAACCATCTAGTCCAGTCATACAGAAGATCCACAGACGATCTGCTATTCATGTCTTGGTGTCCCAGATAGCACACCTTCAGGGGTCCATGCCTCAGCTGGTTGTTTAGGCAGTGTTAATGTTAATGTGTTTTTGTTAATGAGCTTCTCCTGGTTAGTTTTATGATGATGTCCAAGTGTTTTGTGCTTGGATAATAATTCTAGGTAAATGATCCTGGTGTCGCTCCTGTGTGACTGATTCAGACCTTTACGAAGGTGTTGACGGCCATGATGGCCATGTCTGGTTGACTTTTGGCGTAGTTCATCAGGTACAGGTAGACCAGCTTCTTCAGCTCCAGGTTGTCCGTCTGCATGCAGTTTACCACGTCAGGAAACAGCGCACTGTACAGAGACAAGACGTCTACCTGAGTCACTGCCAGCGTGTAGCAGTAATCTGATACAATACAGTGTTTGTGTGAGTGTGCGAGTGTGTGTGTACGCAAGTCTGTATGCGAGAGTGCACCTGCTGAAACGAGACACTGCTTTTGTAACTCACCTGACATCTTTACCCACTGTCATGGAGGCGATCACCTTCTTCACTGCCTCCTTCTTCTTCTCCTTCTTATCACTGTTCAGCTCAGCCTTCAGCTCGAAGATCTCCCCTGTCAAAGTGCGTACACACACACACACACACACACACACACACACACAAAACACAAACTGTGTACAAAGTACTGTCTCATCCCTGTGTGAAACTCTTCTCCAACAGAAATACACAGAGGTGCTGATGACCGTGTGTGTGTGTGTGTGTGCGTGTGTGTGTGTATGGGGCTTCAGTTCAGCACACAATTGTGAACTGTTTACTCTGACAACTCAAACATTCCCAATAAACATAGCAGGAAATCTATGCTGTGAAACACAAACACACGTCTTCTAGGTGTGGCTTCTGTATCAGTCACTCTCCGTGGAGGTGGTGTGGCCTCTGTATCAGTCAGTCTCAGTGGAGGAGGTGGGGCCTCTGTATCAGTCACTCTCCGTGGAGGAGGTGTGGCCTCTGTATCAGTCAGTCTCAGTGGAGGAGGTGTGGCCTCTGTATCAGTCAGTCCCAATGGAGGAGGTGTGGCCTCTGTATCAGTCAGTCTCAGTGGAGGAGGTGTGCCCTCTGTAACCATCAGTCTCAGTGAAGAAGGTAAAGGAGCTGTGGTCAATATGACTATCAGTCCCAGAAGAGAAGGTGTGGCCTCAGTAACAGTCAATTTCAGTGAAGAATTAAGAATGTTGAGGAAGCATGGCTGGAATAAGAAGGCGGGGCCTATGTGGCAATCAGGTCCAGTCAAGAGAGTAAAGGGGGCATGAAAAGAGTAAAGGGGTGTGACCTACTGCTCATACAAATAACAACCCCTCAAAACTGTTAGGAAAAGACACTAAAGTCAAAGTGATGAATCTTTATCCATCTGATACAGAAAGATAAATAACTCCACCCTGTCTGATAAAAACACACAGAACCTCTGAACTGAACTCTCCAGGGTAATTACACATGTTCATTTACACCTTTACGTCCATTAATCCACAGCAGAGTGTAAAGATAAAGATAAAGAGGAAGAGTAAAATCCTACCTTTCTTGGTGGTGGTGAAATATTTAGAGTCGGTCATCTTGGATCCTAAGCCTCTGTTTTCCTGTGGAGGAATGAAAGAAGCACTGAGCAAGAGACACAATAAAGGGGGGAGGAGAGTGAGTTAGAGAGCGAGCGAGCATGCGAGAGAGAGAGAGAGAGAGAGAGAGAGGGAAGGAAACTCCAGAAGTGTGTGATCATGAAAAATAAAGGAAGCTCGACATCCTTATCCCAGTGACAATCAGCTCCGAGATCTACTCCAGCAGAGAAACGGTCAGAGACATGCTGAAAAAATACTTGTGAAGCGATTTTTTTCCCTTATTCAGCTGAAATATTGCACAGTCTCATCCTCAACACACACACACACACACAATTTCCTGTTATCCCGACCCTTTATTCCTCGCCTTTAGAGGGCAGAGGTCTTCCAAACTGCACAAAAACACTTTAAAAAACTGAGTGGACAGTTAGATAACACACACACACACACACACACACACACACAGTGTGTTACTGGAAAACGTAAATACTGCCATTGCAAGTGAAACGAACAACCGAAAACATCAACATGATAATACTGTATGATAAAAATGTCACATAAAGCTCATGAAATGGATCCTTCCTCCTCCTCTTCCTCCTCCTCTTCAACATCATCATCATATAAAGCTATAGTGCATTACTGTTGTCTGACCAATACAGAAACACGTCAGACACACAGCTGTTTAAACACAGCTCACAGTGAGGACACACAATGAGGAAACATTTACACAGCCTGTCTTACACTGTACTGATTTCGACACGTACTCAAAAGCCACCCAGGACACAAGGGCGGTGGAGGGGGCGGGGCTCAGCAGAGCTCGACTGCTGACTGTATATAATCAGTTCACATTATTATAAAAATAAAATAGCCCGTGGTAACCAGATGTAAAATACAAGGTGTAAAATACACCGAAATTTCACATCATCACAGGAATGTCACTGGTTGTGACATGCGTCTGGAACAGACGGAAGCTTCCGGAGCTGTTGACATTAGTAGCCGACACCCAATGATGAACGCACGACACACAGCTATGCACCTCTCTGGGGCTCAGCAACACCGCCACTGGACACTCGATGCCTGGAAAGGAGTAGCCTTGTCTGAAGAGCGTTTTAAACTGTTTTGGACAGACGAAAGACTCCCCATAAAGCCCTGGACCCTGCATGTTATTATGGGATTGTAGTGGTTGGTGGTGGCTCAATAATAATATCGGGTCTGTTTAGCTGACACTCCATGTGACCTTGGGACTAGAGGTAGACCAATATATCGGTCGGCCGATATTTGCCATTTTTTACTATATCGGCATCGGCCGATATGTGTGTTTAGAAGCACCGATTTAAAGTCAGGTATTACTGTGAGTGATTCAGTGATATTGGGAATATTTA
>JAOVVF010000028.1:797918-811714 GCA_028565595.1 Duopalatinus emarginatus
GCGACCAACCCACACCCAAATAAATACACTTCCCCATGTATCATTTCACTGAGTTATAATAGTTTGCTATAATGTAATTTAGTTTTTTTTTAATAAATCAAAATTTGAGAGTTTATACTCAACAAAAAGCTCCTAGAACAGAATAGTACACACACACACACACACACACACACACCTCCGTCATCCCTAAATCAGATAAACCCTCTGAAAAGAGAACCTCAAAACACATTCATAAATAAAGCTTCCTATTGGTGGACTTGATGAATAATGAAAAGGTATAGTGATGTGTGCAGGTCCGTTTTTGATCATTTTTAGCCCATGAGGAGCAGGTCAGAGGAGCTTCTAGGGCACACAGAACACCGCAAAAACAGAAAGTTATGGGGGAGGATTACGAGTACAGAAACGACCTGCCTTTCGACCCCTCCGTAATCAGGCCCTAATGAACGGACTGGGTAAGCGAGCTCAGGTGATAAATTAACGTTTCCTGCTCTGACTCATATGTTTATACGCCCAATGTTTCAGCGGGTCTTCAGCCATGACATTAAGACCTGACATAATTAACATAGATAACATTATTAGTGTCACCCATCATGCAGAGGGATATGTTAAGACAGAAATCGATCAGTCAGTTCTCAAAGTTGATTTGTTGGAAACAGGAAAATGGGGACGTGTCAGAAGCCGAGCGACTCTGATAAGCACCAGTTTGAGACGTCCAGACGACTGGGTCTGCATCAGTTAGTAAACCCATCCAAAGTTCTGCAGAATAAAATAACCCTGGTGAACCTCTGGAGACTGGATTGAGCTTGATCAGAAGTAATACCCTTCAACAGGAATTACAGTAAAACCCTATAAAGTCTTAAGTTGAGTCTTACAGCCACACAGGTCTGACTCTCAGATACCCCTGAGCACACAACCACTATCATCAGACACACCCATACAGGTTTGAGTCATGTGCTGTTTAAACGCACGACTTGATCGTGTGAAAACGAGTTGAAAATAATCCCCTTTAAACCGGGTCATGATTTTTCTTCTCATAAGACTTATTTAGCCAGGAGATTCTGCTGTGCAACTTTAAGCAATCATGCTTTAGCAGAACAGTTAAAGAACCTGTGAACCCATGCTCCCTTTGTTAAACACAAACATGCAGAAGCTTTTGTACTGTTTACAAGCTCACACCTGCCAGTTTTACCACCAAGACTCCTATTTTTACCCTTAAAAAAAAAAACAAAAAAAAAACCCAACATACTGCAGTGTTTGTGTGGAAACTTTAGTCATCCTGAAACACCACAAGCCTCATCACATACTCAGAAAAACCACCAGACCCTTAGAACAGCAACAGGATAAAAATAAGTGCTTTGTGAATGCGTAGGTATCGAGATGAGAGCCGTAACTACATGCTGTGTTAATGACGTGTGACTGGACGCAAAAGCCAAAATTATCGGTGATGGAGCCGTTAACCTCTGTGCAGTTTCAGAGAAGTGAGGCCTGAGAAAAGTGAGGCCTGAGAAAAGTAGCCCACTATTAACGTAACCGGGCAGACGTAAGCTCTGGGCATGTGGAAAGTGTTAGACCATCATGCATGTGAAGGCATCATAGCTCAGCTCTGGTTAGCCTGTTGGGGGAAGAATTGTGGCAGTTAGCTGAAATGGTAAGAGTGTCAGAACTTACCCCATGCCCCGACTCATGGGGCCACGACCCCGAGGTCCGCCGCGCATCCCTGGCCTGTCATAGGCATCGCGACCGGGGCCATCTCCTGCGTAACCTCCACGCTGTGGTGGCTGAGAACCGTAACCTCCGCTCACGCCGCCCTGGCCGTAACCACCTGCACGAGGTGGCGACAGGTACAGCTTATTACAGTTAAACAGAACTTCCGATGACGTCGCACTGGACGATAAGTTTCGAAGGCTTACCATAGGGTCCGGACTGGTCATAGGTGCTCTGAGGAGCACCAGGCTGGCTGTACTGAGGCTGAGCATAGGATCCATTGGATGGAGGAGGGTAGGCTGCGGAGGGAGGTTGCTGGGGCGGACCCTGACCGTAGGCGGCCTGTTGCTGCCCCCCGTAGGCAGGCTGCTGGGCCTGGTACCCTCCCTGGGTGTAGGCGGGCTGAGTGCTCGTGCTATAACTACAAAAAGCAGGAGAGGTTATCAGAAAATTATATTTTAAACAGGCACCGAATAGCATCCACACAGCAACACAGGAACCCCAACCATACAGCGACAAAGCAGAAATTCTACACTGTAACCCCATCGAGTCTTTTGTGCACTAATACAGAAAGCTCTCGTGGTACCTCTGTGGAGCCGAGGTGGCCTGCTGGCTGTATCCCGAATAAGCAGACTGAGCGGAGTATCCTGGCTGCGTGCCATATGATGCCTGTGTGGCAGGGGGTGCAGTGGTGGTGTTCGCGTAGCTGCTAGTCCCGTAGGCTTGTGCAGGCTGGGTGTAGCCCTGAGCACCAGCCTGAGGAGTGCCGTAAGTAGCTTAAGGAAGAGAAAGAGAGGGTTTGATCAGTAAAACTCAACCAGGTTTACAGTTCACAGCATGGATGGATGTTTGATCATTTCAATCTAACCTGGTGTTTGTTTTGCTTTGGTTTAAAGCCATTTCAGCAGCTCTGGCTATATTCATGGCTACATCCAGCTATATAATGCATTCATTTATACATTCCCAGAGACAATCTAACCTGGTGTGGTGGATTGTCCATACGAGGCCGCGTACTGCTGTTGTGTGTATCCTCCAGCAGAGGAGGCTGTTTGGCCGTAAGCAGAGTCGGTGGCAGCTGGCTGAGCATAGGAGCCGTAGTCCTGCTGAGTATAGCCCTGCTGAAAAGCAAATAAGGACAGGTCACTCTCCAGACATGCAAACGTCCTGCAAATAGTATGCGTGTCTTAAAAGCGCACGATTGATCACTCGTATCGCACAAGATTCACATTTACCAATACTGGCACAAATACATCTCTAGTACCAATTAAAATGACTTTTTTTGCATTTAATTCCACACTTCTTACATTTACAGCATCTGATGGACATCCTTTATTCAGAGCAACTTACATGTATACAACTGAGTAGTTGAGGGTGGTGCCTAGTGGTGATGAGATTTAAACTCTCATCCTCTCAAACTCTTCTGATCAGAAGTCAAACGTTTTAACCACTCAACTGACCACAAGTTCCAACATCTAAAAATTCACTCACTTGTCATCCTGTTATGTAATTTAACCATACTAACATTCCGATTTATTATTAAAGAGGATCTTGGACATACCTGTGCCGTTTGTCCATATCCCTGAGCGGGCTGGGCTGCGTACGATCCGTACCTGCAGAAACATAAAAGCTACTTAGTAGACTGTGACATTAGTAGTGTTAACATTAATAATTACAATCATAACAGCACAGGGTCCAGATTTGGACTGCGACCGGGTGTTGATTAATGTTCTATAACAGCAGAACTGACAGTAGTTAAGGTTTATATTTGTACACCTGTACTCATGTTAACATTTCTATAGCAACAGACCACTTAAACAGATATGGAAGGAGTCTTCAGTGTCCGAGATTCTTCAGGACAGAGGAGTTTACCGCTTTACAACAGGCCATTTTGCATTTTTAATTCAAAAGGTTAAATGAGAGAGATGAAGGAATGTCTTCATTAATAGCTGCCATGATGCAAGTGAGAACAGGAAGCAACTTGTTTCACAAATAAACCGATCAGCATGTCAACCACAGTAAGGTTTAACACGTCATGATTCTGTGGTATAGGAGGGTGGAGGGTAAATATAAACACTTACGCTTGCTGGGCACCAGCCTGATTGTAGCCACTGTAATCTACAACGACAAGAACACAAAGTCAGGTGTGTGTATACACATCAGCTTACATGGCTGTCACAAATTCACACCCGTTAGGTCAATTTTATTTACAGAGGGCAGAACAATAGCCAGTATAAACTACAGCTCACACAAAAGGTGGGCTCTGTCCCCAGCTCTTAACATGACACTTTCACAGAGAGAGTCGCATTCCAGCCATTCACACCAGAGTGAAGAAACAAGTGCGTATAAACACAGGAACAGACATGAAGGAGGAGAGTGAACATGAGGGTCGTACTGCAGCACTAAAACATGACTACATATAGAAATGTGGTCATATCCCTCAATCTCTCTCTCTCTCTTTTTTTTTTTTTTTAAACACACTGGTGTTAACACACAAACTTTATTATTAATAAAAAATATGCAGTAATGCTGCCAAGTGAATGAAAGCTGTTTTACTGTTTATTAAAAAAAACGTGCCCTAAAATGTAAATTAACTGGCCACAAGTGTGTGTGTGAAAGGGTTAGTGAAGTGAACAGCCCCTGTCCATGGCACCTGGGGAGGTTAAGGTGCCTTTCTTAAGGGCAATTTATCCGAGTCTCGTCAATAACAGGGGACAAAACCAGGGGCCATCTGGTCCCTTGTTTTTTACCCACTAGTCTACAGATGCCCCCTCATACTGAGAGACAATTAGACTTTCCATCTAGTATATTTACTGATTAATCTCTGGTGTATTACTTTCACTCCATTTTATACCATTTTCATTTTCTCCAGCATCCCACAGTAAATGTTTAAACTTAATTTTTCTACTTCCTGTCAGTACTATTATTTATGTCACCGGTGTTATTTTACATTACATCATCTTAAATGTATGAAAACCTATATAAAGAAAGGCTATATTTAAGATCAGTATACATTAACATACACACACACACATATATATATATATATATATATATATATATATACACACATACATATATGTATATAATCTCTCATCAATTTACTAATGCTGATCCTTTTTTGTAAACGCCAGCTCTTACGTCACGTGTTTATCAGAACCACAGACGGCGGGAAAATTAAACAAAACATCTCTGTACTGAAATAAAGAAATATACTCAATACATTTTCTGTTTTGTATTTTTTAAAGGGTTAAAAGTTATTTAAACCGTTACAGGACTCACATTAGCTTAGCAAAAACACAGAAACTAGCCGGTTGGCTAACTATAATTAGCCACCTCAGGTACTATTGTTTCTCAGGTTCAGTGTTCGTGTTTATTAATGCCGCATGTTTTGGTGTGTATGTGTACGTGTGTAAATGTACACGTAATATAAAGTAAGTACCCAGTCTAACACAACGTAAATAACGTAAATAAACCGGTATACGTGTATAGATTTGCCGCGAGCACGCGCTAACCGGCTAACATGCTAAGCTAGCTGCGTGTTTGACCTAGGCTAACAAAACGAACACTTTCAGGGTCGCTGTTGCTTTTTAACACCATAAAGGACGACTTTACATTTTAAAAATTCACACAGGTTTGTAGGAAACTTTAAAATTTTACAATACAAATAGCCTTTATTGCTAATGTTAAATTTAATTCTCAGTCAGAAACGGCACTTACTTGTAACCGACGCCATTTTCCCTGCTACCGTTGAACAGACCTGTGCGCATGCGCGGTTCAAATGTTGCCTCTCAAGCAGGGTGCGTTAATAATGCGCATGCGCCAAGTAGGGAAGGGGGAGGGGAAGAGAGAGAGACGCACACAATTTGGGCTGTACCAATATTTTTATTTTGTAGGGGTGCACATTTTGGAATAGACTCTGGCTTAAACTTGGATTTTATATGCATTTTAGCCATTATAATTATTAATATGGATGTTTGATTTATTCATGTATTAGTTATTATAAAAACGATTATTTAAATGTTTTTGTTTTAAATCGAGCCATGAGCGTGTGTACCCAGTTTTAAATATTAATGAATGGGCTCGCCCTACCCGGAAGTGACCGTGTCAATAATAAATGGTTTAGTAATGGAAAGTAAAGTATAATGAAGGAATGTAGACATAGAAATACGGTTTATTTGTTTAAATGTTGTGATTTAATATCTAAGATGTGCTTGTGAATGCGTGCTTTAAAGGAATAAGAGTATATGCAGTTAATATGTGCTCCCAGTGAGTTTGTGTGTGTGTGTGTGTGTGTAATGTTAGATGGACACCTCCACGTGGACCTGCTGTATTTAGGAGTAACAGAAATGATAATAGAATAGAAGAGAAATGATGTGATCAGTGATGATCAGATGATCCAGCAGGCTGTGTTACAATGTGGCTATGGTTGTGGTTTGGATCCAGAGGATCAGGTGTGTGTAGTGGCACAGCTGTGATCCTGATCCTCATTTTATTAGTCTGGCTCTGTGGACTTCATGCCAGTCTGAGTCTAGGGCCTGGAGGTGAATTCCCAGGTGTCTATGGTAAGTCTACGGTAAGTCCTGCATGAACCTCAGACCAGATCATCTGCACAGTCTGGATTTATCTCACACCATTTCTTTTCCAGATTTCATCTTCTACTCTGTGAGCCACGAGGAGTTTGTGTCTTTACTGCACAATGTTGCTCTCTTGATGTATCTCGGGCCGAGTCAGGAAAGGAAATGGGGCACGCCGGTCTTCCTTGTCCTGTCTGTTGTCTCTACAGTGCTCCTGCCCCCTATTTATGCCCTCTTCCTATTCGTGACGGGGGATGAAGCCAGTCGGATATGTGGCTACTCAGGCACCCAGCTGGCCCTGTTCGCAGCTCAGTGTCGACAGAGTAAACGGAGACGAGCCCTGCGCTGTCTGCCTCCTTGGTCTCTGCCGTGGCTCGTCTTGTTGGTTGATTTGTTCCTTCTTCCAAGCACGCCAGGACTTCTGCATTTCTATGCCATCTGCCTAGGGCTGAACTGTATCCTTCACCCCAGATACTGTATAGAATTAATATGCAATAACCTTTATATACACCATAATGACTGTCCTGAACATGTTACCAAGACAGCCCTGAGTTAATCAAGATCCTGCAGAAGATGGAGGGGCTCGGCCTGTGCTCCTGCCTGCCATCGTGGCTCTACGTATCCAATAAACATCAACTGCCCACCTACATCAGCCCCACACAGAGGTTATTACACCATTTCACATGTAAAACCTTCCATCAGTCCAAAACAACTTCCTCTTCATGGTACCACTTGGTGCCATGCTGTACTGCACTGTTCCCATCCTAATGGAAGATGATGTCATCTCATTTCCATTTCAGATCTTTACCTTATATAGGACCCGAGGCTTCTACCAGCAGGTCCCAGTTGGAGGATCACACACAAGCACAACCGTGGACACGTGCCACGCCCGAGTGGCAGCAAGAACCTGTTATGGTGACAGACGAGCGTCTATTAGAAGAGGAGTTACTAAGGGCGGGGATTCTGGCCTCTCTGCGGGACGCTCCTGAGGGCACGGCGGATAAAGTGGAGGTCCAGAAATCCTCTGTTTCCTCACTGAGGTGTGTGTGTGTGTGTGTGTGAGATGATTTATAGTTTTTATTTTAACCTGAACCAAACAACCTACTATAATAATTCTGATCATGATTATAATCAGGCTGCAGCAGCTGGAGAAAATGGGCTTCCCAATGGAGAAAGCCGTAGTGGCTCTGGCCGCGACTCCACATCTGGATGGAGCCATTTCACTGCTGATCGATGACCAGGTCGGTGAGGATGCTGTGGTCATCTCTAAAGGAAAGAAAGCACCGAGCTCGTGACTCAGACCGAGACGGACAGCCTGGACAACGTCCACATAATCCACCATTACATATAATAATACATAAACATGAACATGATCTGATCTATTAATACACATGACATCAGACTGACTTCCTGTTCCATCTGGAGTCGAGGAAACTGAAGGGTTATTTATTATTCTGTGAAATCGGTTTGGGGTTTCACTTGTGTGTGTCTGTGTGTCTGTGTGTGTGTGTGTGTGTGTGTGTGTGTGTGTGTGTGTGTGTGTGTGTTGGAGAGGAAAAGTTTTCCTCCTTCCAGCTGAACAATCATCAAAATGTAACAAATCTAGAAATAATTTCTATGTGATTATAATTAATTATTGATCTATTACTTTAATCTTCAATGAACCAAGAAATAAATACAGAAAATCTGGCAATAAAACCTTTAGATAAATACATATAATCGAATAAATATCAGTGTTTTCTTGGAAATATTAACAGATTTATTTCTTTAAATATTATTTCTTATTTTAAAAGTAAATGTGAAACATATATTTATATTGTTATTATATTATTTATATATTTGATACATTTATTCATATGCATTTAAATTTTTAATTAAAAATGGAAATGTATTATTTATTAACTTCATTAATATATTTATTAGCTTAATTAAATGTTACATTTATGATGTTATAAAAACTACTGAGCCAAAAATACTGACTGTATTACTAAATATAATAATAAATATAATATTATAATAATTTATATATAATACTTTAGTAAAGTAACTGTACAGAGACTTTACAGTGAATTTAGTGCATTTAAAAAAATTAATTATGATTTTGTTTGTAGTTTTAGTGAAGATGATTGCATTGATGAACAGGAAGATGGATACAAAATTACCAAATACAAAATAAAATGAAATTAAAATCATAATAAAAGGAAGTCGGCTTTGATTTCAGACTGTCATTAAATACACACACACACACACACACACACACAAGATATCACTTTAAAATAATAGAAAGGAACAAACACTTTATTATTATTATTATTATTATTATTATTTTTAACACTATTCCAAACACAAGACGAAGCAAAAGATTTAAAAAGCTGTAAAATACAGAGGGGGAAAAATCCACTGTGACGACGTCACATGACTAAAAACACAGAAACATGAACCAATAATTATTTAAATAATTAACATACAGATGGAGATAATAAAAAAAGACAAGACGAAAGATGACGAGTCTTAAAACAGGAAGTCAGATGAAGTTTTATCAGGAAGAGAAAAAAAACAGATTCAAGTTTAAATTTCTCAAATCATGAATTAAACCATTATTATTATTATTATTATTATTACTAAAACATTTGATCTTCAGTAAAGCAGCTGAGTGGAAAGTGTGTGTGTGTGTGTGTGTTTATGGGTTCTTTAACGGGTCACTGGTTAATTAAAGGTCCTTAGTTAAATGTTTCCTGGATGTGAAAGTGAAAATGAAAGTGATTGGCTTACTGTGCTCGTACACTAGTGAGCCCTGACACTAGGGGGCAGTGAACACACTTGCCTGGAGCGGTGGGCAGCCCCTATACACAGTGACCAGGGAGCAGCTGGGGGTCAGGTGACTTGCTCCAGGGCACTTCAGTCCCCTTCTGTCTGTACAGGGGATCGAACCTGCGACTTCCCAGACAAGTTCCACATCCTCGAGTCCGGGCTGCCCCCAGGGCAGAACCTTCAAGAACCCTGAATCCTGACCCTTCTGTATTTTATTACTTACAAAGTGAAAAATTCCCCCAAATGAACTTTAATGAGTAAAACACGAAGGTAAATGTTCAGGTTTTTTAAAATTACAGGATTTAAAATGGAATCCCGTTAATAATCCCATTAATAATCCCATTAATAATCCCATTAATAATCCCGCAGTTACAGACGTTTTCCTGTGGAGACGTGACGGATGCCGAGTGCACAGTACACAACTACAGCCTGAGTTTATATTAACCAGATTAGAAAAAGTTTAATAAAATTCAGTGCAGTAAAGTGATTATTTATTTATTTATTTATCGTTGTTTTGTTTTGTTTTTTTTTTGCAGGAAGTCAGTTTTATAATATGATGACATTCAGTCAGATATGAACTGAAGTCACATTTCAAGCCTAATGGTGAGTTTTATTAAGACTTTGACATTTTCTTTGCCGTTTTTTTGTGTGTTTATAAACACTTCCTTATAAATGACCTGAGCTCAAAAATCTTCTTTTTGTGTTCACACTGTAAGTGAAGTAGAAAGTGGACTGAGCTCTTTATCCGGTCCTCTTCAGCACTGATGAGATCTCAGACCACATCTTGTTCACACCATGACATATTTAAAGCTCAGACTCTGAAACACTGAATCATGGGTAGTGTCTTTAAAATAGACACTTTATTTTATGTATATATATTTGCTGCAGTTTGGCTCCCTGAAACAGGACAGACGAGAGGAAACAGACCCGATCTAAAACATCCAGACTGGTTTAGAAAGCTAAAGAGGAGACGGATGCTCTGGTGGAGTCTATAAAACAGGACTGGAGCCGGTTATAGAAAACGTCAAGGATGAAGAAAAGCCTGCTTCCATTTCACAACGCACCAATCTGAGGGATTATTAAAATAAACCACAAACACACACCATCACACAGGCGAAAGAAACCAGGAGTCTGGGTCCACCGAGGGTTAAAACGGCCCCAAAAACAACGACAGACTCGTCAGACCTGCGGCTCAGTGTTTATACTACAGGTGTCGGTCACGGATCTGACAGACGCCTGTTCAAAACCACAAAAACACAGCGTGAGGATAAAATGAGCTAAATTTACTATTATAAGTGTTTGCTAGCCAGAGTTGGTACACACACAGTCAGCAGTTGTGCAACGTGTTTGTTTCAGTGTGGACTTTAAACCTGCTTTATCAGTCTTTATTCCTGGAAGGATTCCAATTTAAACTGAAATCTAAATAAACATTAAAAATGAAGACCGAGTGGCCCGCAGTAGTGTGGAATCATGTGAAAGCAACAAACAGGTGTCTGAAACAGAACAAGAAAACGGACACTTTGACAGACGCTGATCCAGTTTTAAATATAAGCTGTAGTGTGTGTGTGTGTGGGGGGGGGGGTGTGACTGAGGATCCTATAAGCAGGAATCAACAGGGGTCCAGGCACTGACTGACTTACTCTCAGGTAAGGTGATGAAAGTGAACTATTTACCTACTGAACTGTTTGCACACAGAGGAATGGGACCTCATCTGTGCAGTGAAACACACACACACACACACACACACACACAGCAGTGAACACTAGGGGGCAGTGAACACACCTGCCCGGAGCAGGGTGAGGGGGTGGTGGTTGGGGCAGCCCCAAACCACAGCGCCCAGGGAGCAGTTGCCTTGCTCAAGGGCACCTCAATCGTGTCTTGTCCCAGGAATCGAACCCACGACCTTCTGGTCACGAGGAAGGCCACGGCTGCCCCTCGCATCAGCTCTTTTAGTCATGATTGGTCAAATCAGCGACGAAATTAAACATCAGCCAACATTCTCCAATTCCTGACATTTTTTTTCTTCTTGTTTAAACGCTTCATAAACTCCGTTACAAATCAATAAAAAAAAAAAAAACCCAACAGGCGTGTTTCCAGCGTATTAATGATGCTGGTTTGTATTTTAGCTCATTGTTGAGAAAGCCGATGATGTAGTGTGCACTTGGCGTCCGTTCCCGTTGTTTTTGGAAAGTCCGAACACGGTCGGAATTCTGCAGGAGGTTTCAGCAATAAATTCAAGTGTAAATAAATAGAATCAGGTTACACAACGTTAACATGTGTAACAAGTGTCATGTACGTCATGTTAAAGCCTTCGCATGGGTTCAGTTTCAGGTTCACTTCTCTAGAATATATACTGTATATATATATATATATATATATATATATATATATAAAAACAAAACACATCTAAAATAGTGCACTGAATGCTAGAGAGAATAACTACTGCTTAAATATAGAAGAGATGAAGTGAATACAGGTTTCCTACATACGATACATGTCCTAACTTCCCTACAGGGGTCTGGTAAAGTATATATAGTGACTTCAGCGAATAATCACCTGATCTTCGTCTTCTCCATCGTGTCTACCAGCTTGTATTGTCCCTTTATTGTCCCAGATCGTCTATAATAATGCTTATTCGAGCACCGCTAGATTTACCGTATTTATTTATTTATTTATTTTTCACTTTCATGCAGGTAAAAAAGGGGGAGTGGAGTTACAGACTGACTTCCAGTTGAGATCTTGTGAACTTCTGTAGCACCACTTGGTTCTTTCCCTGAGGTGTTTCTCCCCCCCTCCTTTCTTATTCAATGGTATGTTCCACAGTTAGCTAAAGTTGGATCTTTTTTTTTTTTTAGGGACGTGTGAGGGTTTGAAAGTCCAAGCCGGAACGAGAGGCCGAGTCTTTAGGACTTCCCTTTGGTTTTAGACTCAGTAAAGAGGGACAGAGGTTTGACCCTGAAGGGCAGGACACCCGCCCGCTTGCTCCGGAAGAAGTCTGAGGGTGACGGGCTGCTGAACGGGCCGTCTCCGGATCCTCCGTCAGGCTCTGTACGAGAGAGATACAGGTCTGAGATCAGCCTCCTAACTGTCGTTCTACACCGAGAATAACCGACAACATGCTGTCAGACTTTCACTACATACAGTGCAGGTCATGGATCACTGGACAGTGATGTCTGAGTGGCTCATTCTGATCATCAGTCAAAGCCAATTCTCTAGGACTAGTTAATTCTGTTACTGAATCATCATAAAGACGCACGAGCAGGAAGACTGACTCGTGATTTACAGCCGGTCCCTCACATGTCCCTCTTTATTCTGAGGTCAAAATACTGCAGCTTGTCATGAAGGAAAGGTTACAGATTTAACTTTAAAACTTCTTCCTTAAGTTTTTTTTTTTACATAAACATACTCTAATACGGTCATCAGCACAGCTTCCAGAATCCGAGTTTATACCTGAACGAATGATTCGGTACTGTGGAAACCACGGCGTATCAAAACGCACCTGTCAGAGCTGCTGTTATAGAACATTAATCACCACCCGACAGCCAATCAGAGGCCAGAACTCAGTAGTGTTGAGGTGGAATGAGTCTCAGTTACGTTACTGTACACCACAGTGCCAAGAAATAAACTGGAACAGTCTGGTGGTGTCTCCATAACAGTCTGAGGTTTATCAATCACCCATTCCACATGTGACCCCTGGGACAACTCCAGACGTCTCTGACAGGTGAACACTATGTGTGATGAGTTCCACCTGTTCATGTCCAGTATTTATTCTGACGGGTTTGTCCTCTTCTAACAGGACAATGGACCACCACACACGTCTAGAGACACCAGGTAATCTGAGTTTGGGGATTAGTCGTTCACACCTAAATCACTTGATGTTAACGTTATTGAAGATGTCTGGGATGTCATGTGACACACGTGTGGAGGACAGAAATCCTCCACAGAGTTGTGAAGGAAGTCTGGTGTTTATTACATACAGAATATTTACACAAGCTGGTGGAGATCATGAGCAGTGAAGGACCTACAGAGTATTAGACTGGTGTCACCGTCCAGTTACTCCCCATCTGCACTGTATAGTCTGAATCCTCTGTAAACCTTTCACGACCTACACTTTACACTTCCTGCTACACCAATACCTGTGAGGTCTGTTCCTCAATTCTTTAGCAGCCCAGCAGAGGGCAGCACATTGCAGATTTCATGGTTACCTGGCCAGATGATCGCCTCCAGCAGCTGCACCCTGCGAGCCAGCAGCTCCAGGTCAGCCTGCAAGTCCTGCAACATCTTCAAACTAACGTCCTACCAAAGATCAAGAGCAGTCAGCTTCCTGCATCAGGTCACCAGGTCAGGTGCTGCTGTGGACGAGGCTCTGTTCCCCGAGTGTCCGTCCCCATTGTTTCCCACCACCCGTGAGCTTATCTCACCCCCTGACCTCTGACTTTTTTCCCTGCCTACTCACCGTGGATACCGATCATAGTCTCGAGGATTAAAACCCTCTCGGCTAAGATCTTCAGGGCCTCACGGATTTGGTGTATGCCGTCCCCCTGTGGAGACACATACAGCCGTCAGGTTACGGGAGCAGCAGCCAAACCAAGCGATGCAAAGGCGTTCGGGTCGTATTAGAAGTTTAAAGGGTTAAACATACGATTCAAGACATTCAAATACATCTGCCCCTGTGAATTAGCCCCCCCACCCCCACCCCCCACCCTT
>JAOVVF010000028.1:864955-876267 GCA_028565595.1 Duopalatinus emarginatus
GGTTAATGTATATCTTCTATAAATCAGTGAGGAAGGAAGGTGTAAATCAGGAAGGAAGCCACATTAAACACCCCCTCTGGCCACTTAAAATATTGTATAATTCTGTAACGTCTTTCTTGTGCTTTCCTCTGCTCCCCCGTCATCGTCATGTGATCTTATAACTGACCAACCAGCTAACCGCAAAAACCCCGCCCTCTAAATGCTAGTTAATTAGTCCGGAACACTGTGAAAATAAAAACGACTTGCGGGTCGGAGTGGTCAGTACGACATTCCTTCATTTCAGACAGTAGTTTAGATGAATTCCACACTGATGCCGACGTGATGTAGATGTTAGATCAGAAGGAAACGGTGCTATTGAACGTCATGCTGATACAGACGAGCACGAGCAAAACGTCCGGAGTGCAGCTACATCATCTGTGGTGTCCTGTTAGTACCACATGATCACTACTGAACCACTGAATACCTGCTGCTGAACTTTCTATACTATGTGTTTTTTCCCCCTCAGTACTCTGGTGTCATGTCCTCCTCTTGGTGGTGTGATGTCCTCCTTTTTAGGGTTATGAAAGTGGCCACCCTACCTACACAACCAGCACCCCTAGAATTCACTGGACACCCAGGATACATCATCAGAAGTATTCAGAATCCCTGCTGAGAAACAAAAAAAGGTGTTCCAGCACCTGCATGACGTTCTCGACTCAATACTAGGTCAAGACCACCGAGCCAAGCGTCCTGACCGACCCAGACCATGTAGAAGACCGAGAAGAAGTCAGCTCCCAGACCAAGCTCTTCAGGGGGCTCCTGTTTATTAATTGACTGCACTTTACCCTGATACTCGTCCACAATACTGAATTTGTGTCAGCATGATTTCTCCAGCGTGCACTCACCTGATCTCGGTGACGTCAGACTTGTCCAAGTCCTGCAGGGCGATTCGAGCTGCCTCCAAAGCGGGCAGAGCTTCGGCCAGAGAGCTCTCCGCGTCCATCTTCTCCACCGAGATGACTTTGTTCTGCTCTGCTATCTCCTCAGCCTTCTCCACCGCCAGCGTCTGCTTCTCCTCGGCTTCATGAAGACAACAGCAGTCAGAATGATACCAATCACAGCCAGTAATCAGTAATCAGGGTGAAAGGCACTGACCGACGGCGGTGTTGGAGGAGATCTCGTTTAGGAGGATCTCGCAGGCGGAGGACTTCTCGGCCAGAATCACTTTCTGCTCGGCGAGTTTGGAGTTGAGCTCGGAGAGCTGCACGCTCGCCTCCTCTAATTTATCCAAACCACCTTCCAGTCGTTTACACTGAGCTACAACAGACACACAGAAGGTTTTACCAGGTGTGGGTTTTCTTGGCTTGGATGACTAGGAAATATACACACACACACACACACACACACACACACACACAGACAGACAGAAAGAGGCGAGATGTTTCCTCACCGAGGATGTACTTGTCCTTGTCCTCCAGCAGCTTGGAGTAGGTGCTGATGAAGTCCAGATAGTTTTTAGGGGTGACAAAGTTGCTGCGGCGTAGCTTCTGCTGGAAAAGTTTGCTGTACTCATCCACCGAGCCGTGCACCATACACACGTGACCTATCACCGCCTCGGTATGGGCCTCGGGTATCATAGGGTTCTCACCTGGAATGTGGAAGAGAGCGTGTCAAAGTGGGCATGTCTTTAGATCATTAATAAATAATAATATTGGACGATTAGAATCTTGGGTTTATATACATGTAAATAAGAGCCAATCTGAGAGGGGGCGTGTCTTTGAGTGAACAGTCGGCTCTCAAAGATGATGTGACGTCTAGACGACTGGGTCACAACATCTCAAACACAGCAGGTCATGTGGGGTGTGTCTCAGTATACAGTGATTAATACCAACCACTATAGACTCAGTGATGTGTGTGTGTGTGTGGGGGGGGAGTGTAGACTGTCTGCTTTGGTCTTATAGAAGATCTACAAAAGGTCTTGTGGAGTCCATGCCTCAGATCAGCTGGTGTTAATGTTACGGCTGAACACGGTGTGTATCTGTAGTGTTTCTGCATACGTAAACACTTACCCAAGAAGGACTGTGCCACTGCATGTAGAGCCTGAGGGGGCCATGGGAGGAACCAGTCGATACCGGTGTTATTCACCAGCCCTGATCCACACACACACACACACACTCATTAAAGTGCTCCTCATATATATAAGCAACACTCAAAAAGCATTATACACTAAACAAAGTGAAAGTGAAGTGAAAGTAAAGTGAATCTGGACGCCCCATGTTGCACACCACCTCCCTAATTACCTGGAAAGTTCCTACAGCGTGTCCGGAGGACGTCCCCTACAGGAGACATGCCCAGGACAATGTGCAGGTTGTTGGCGCTCTTGTTCACGAAGTACTGCCACACGCTGTCTCTGCTCGGCCCACAGCCCATCTTCAGGGCCTCGTCGCGGATCTGATTCAGGATGGACTCCTTCTCATCATCAGGGAACAGCGCCGGAACCATTCCTGCATGGACATATGATACCAGCCATATTTGTCCAATACAGCAAGTCTTCAGAATATTTGTGTATGATTTCTGTTTTCTTATTGCGGAAAAATTGCTGTTTAGTAGTAAAAGTAAAAGTGAAAGTGAAGCGACTGATCTACAGCACACGGAGGAATTTGACCTCCACATATAACCCACCCAGAAAAACACACACTAGTAAACACACACACACACACCAGGGGGCAGTAAACACACGTCTGGGGCAGCAGGGGGGTTGTCGCTGTCCACAGTTTACATAACACACCAGTGGAGGTTTTATAATCCTATGTTATTATCCTATCTCTATATTGTAGGTGGGTGTGTCCTTATGACCATAGATGGCAAGAGGCCGGCCTATGGGAGGATCCTTGGGTCTATATATGGAATTGAGAGCATATCTGAGTGGGCGTGTCTGTAGTCTGTAAAAGCTTAAATGTTTTGACTGTTTACGTCCATATATGGAAATACAAGCATCTCTGGGCGTGTCTATAAAAAAAAAAAACATAGGTCAGTAAGGTCAGTGGGTGTGGCTTTTGAGCCCATTTATAGAAATGAGTGGATCTTTGAATGGGTGTGACCAAAATGTGCATTTGGGTCCATATATGGTAAAATGAGTGGCTTTGAGTGGGCGTGTCTTATATGGAAATGACAGCAGCTCGTTATGGGGAGGTCTTTAAGATAAAAAAAAAGGAATTCAGGTTTCTCTTTGATTCCATATATGGTAATAAAGTCAGTGGTGTCTTTAGGATCCTACACTAAGACATGCTGATGTACCTGAGGTCAGCATGTTGTTGATGAGCTCCAGGAAGCCCTCCTCGGCCACATGAGCGTCGGTGAACAGGAACACGGTTCTCTTATTCTCAATGCCCAGCTTTAAGTAAAGAGTCTTCAGATCTTCACGGAAGTTCGACTCAGAATATCCCCGACTCAACACAATCTCAAACACCTACAGGAAAAGAAAGTGCTATGTAAGTATAAGTAATCGATCCTAACGTGAGTAGAGCTGCTGGGATTTATAATAAGAACAACGTATTACCTCACATCCTGCAGTGAAAGCAGCCAGTTTGGTTAAGGACTGCTTCCCAGACCCTCCCACTCCCACTAAGAGGGCGTGGCCACGGTCGATCCTGATAATGCGATGGAGTCTAGTCAGGTGGTCCAGCGCATCGTCGAAGAGCACCAGGTTCATCCTGGTCTTGTTCTCGTTGTACTCCTCAAGTATCTCCTGTAAGAAAAATGGAGTACACCAATGATGTGGTTCTAGGTGTTCTTACACCAGAGATCAGAGGCATGACAAGTTCGCCAGACATCAGCACCTGGAAAAGAGCCTTGCAGGCGTCATAATCCTGAATGTCCTCATACACTCTGGGCTCAGAATCGGTGAGGGCTGTTCTATAATCTCCAAACAGGATAGGGTCTCTCATTGCTGACTCCAGATCTGACTGGAAATGCTCCTGTATCAGTGTTCTGATGTGTCCCTGCAGCTGGAGACAGCAAAGACATTGACTTAGACACACCCAAATTCCCACCCATCAGGCATCTCAGGGGGAAAAAGGGGTGGCAACTCTTTTTCCGGTCAAC
This sequence comes from Duopalatinus emarginatus, assembly GCA_028565595.1. Classification (NCBI taxonomy): domain Eukaryota; kingdom Metazoa; phylum Chordata; class Actinopteri; order Siluriformes; family Pimelodidae; genus Duopalatinus; species Duopalatinus emarginatus. Next base: position 869,039 of record JAOVVF010000028.1, read on the forward strand.
ATAAAAACACTAGCCAATCACGGGCCTATGTCAGCTCGCGCATACGGAAGTGGGTGGGAGCGCGTTCCTCAGAGTGTGTTCCATGTGATAACCAGCACCCAGGGAAGGGTGAAGGCTTCCTCCGAGTCACCTGAAGCTAGCACGACTGCATTGTTTCATGACACAGAAGAGACAGTAAACACTGCAGCAGCGAGCGGAATGACTCACCAGGGCTTTGTCGGTTTCGTTGATGAGCCTGTCGTGGAACACTCTCAGACACTCGTTCCTCCAGACCCTCACGAACTGGGTCACGGTCAGGAACCTGCCACGAGCCATTGTCAGAACCAATGAAACCGATGAGGAAGCGAGAGCAGTGTCTGATCAGAGCCTGTGAGTGCACTCACCTCTCTGCGTTGGTCAGGGTCAGGCCGTTATACACCCTGGACAGATCCCTGAGGTTGAAGATGTAGTGGAATTTTGAAGGGGTTGGCGGCAGGTCTTTAATGATGGATTTGTAGAGCTCCAGTGTGCAGGAGGTCAGCGTGTCACAGAGCTTCTGAATACCTTCAACAAATGGCTTTAAAAACAAACAGGTTAGATTGTAAATGAATCCTGAATTGTTTAATGGGACAGCTAAGGCTCAAAGTCAGGTTGATGCTTAATTCCCCCTTTATGGACAGGACATAAGTGAAGTGCCCTTGAGCAAGACACCTGGCCTTTGACTGCTCCCCGGGTGCCATGGATAGGGGCTGCCCAACTCTTTAGGTAAATGTGTTCACTGCACAGATGTGGGGGTTAAATTCCTCTGTGTGCAAGCACTGTATGTCAATCACTTCACATTCACTTTCACCTTTATTAGTGTCATAAGCTGAGTGTAGTATGAAGATGTTTAATGGTGGCTTAGCAAACATCTAATTGGGTGTAGCCCATGACAGTGGTATAGGGTATACCCTATAACAGTTGTGTAGGGTGTAGCCCATGACAGTGGTTTAGGGTGTAGCCAATGATACTAGTTTTGGGTGTAGCCCATAATAGTGGTTTAGGTGTAGCCTATAACAGTGGTTTGGGTGTAGCCTGTAACAGTGGTTTTGGGTGTAGCCTATAACAGTGGTTTAGCGTGTAGCCTATAACACTGGTTTAGGGTGTAGCCTATAACACTGGTTTAGGGTGTAGCCTATAACAGTGGTTTAGGGTGTAGCCTATGACAGTGGTTTAGGGTGTAGCCTATAACACTGGTTTAGGGTGTAGCCTATAACATGGGTTAGGGTGTAGCCTATAACAGTGGTTTAGGGTGTAGCCTATAAAATTGGTTTCAGGTGTAGCCCATGATAGCTGTTAGCTCTGAGTAATTTTTAGTAACTCTCACCCTGGTGTGGCCCTTTAGGATGGAGGAGTAGATGAGATGGAGAGACTCTTCCTCAGGAAACGGGACGTTAAACACACTGAACAGGGAGACGAAGCGAGGATCCACCTCATTACGACCTCCACCTGCCTTCCCCATGGCTGCGATGAAGCCCAGGTCCTTCAGGGTTTTGCAGTTGAGTTCTTTTCCCCGGTCGTACATCCCACCCCTGTCCAACAGCAGCTTCAGCAGGGCTATCGGCTGCTGTGTGCCGTAATCATCCACCTGGAACATTAAACAGTCAGACCACCAGGAAATGGAATTCCAGTTCATCCCTAAAGGTACCAGTGATGCCAAAAACCCATATCAGGGTGTGGTTCCAGACGGATGACAGACGTACCCGTGGCATGTTGAGGTCATCCATGAACACCAGCAGTCTCTTGCCCATGGGAGGCCCGTAGGTCTCCTTGGTCCTCTTCTCAACATTGGCCTCCAGGTTCCTCTGTAAGTCCATGGATGTGGTTCTCGAAGAGAAGTTGATGGTCAAAACCATCTAGAAATAAAAAAAAAAAACAGGTTTAAAATGAAATGGTCTGATGTTTATGAAACGATGTGAGATTTCTGTGTGACTCACAGTCGAGTCTGAGTTCAGATTGTTGAGGAAGTTCTGCGTAGTGGCTGTCTTGGAGGTTCCAGACTCTCCCACCAGCACCACAGGCCTCTTCACCCTCACCATCTGCTCCAATAGCCAGTTGGTGCGAGTGGTGTCGACAGTGGGTACTGAGAGAGACATGAGACAGGCAGGACAAGACATGTTGCAGGGACATGTCGTATAGCAGATCATCTTAAACAAATATTTAACCAGCAAAAAAATAAAACCCAGTCCATCTACTGAGGACTATATAATACGAGGACTAAATTATAAAATCTGACCAAAGAACTTTACCCAGAATGTCGATGAACTTCAGGTCGGGGTCGTGGATGTATTTAGGGACCAGTGAGCTCCAGGAAGTCCACTTCTTTGTGCTTGAATCAAAGTGGAAGTCGTACAGAGTCGGAAGATAACCTGAAAAAAATCATCCGGATCTGTCATATCTAATCAATACACAGTGACAGCAAGAAGTCATTAATCACTTTTTCTGATCTCACTGCCTCTTAGTGCACTCTCTTCTAAGTGCACTTCCTTCTAAGTGCACTCATTCAAACCAACATGAGGAAACTAGGAGCAGATGTAACTAAAGGAACCAGTCGGTTTCTAATTCAACCCCTCCGTTCCAACACGACAAGACTGAAGTGCACTTGAACAAGGCACCTAACCCAAACTGCTCCCTGGATACTGTGGATAAGGGCTGCCCACCACTCCAGATGAGTGTGTTCACTGCCCCCTAGTGTGTGTGTGTGTTTTACTGTACAAATAAAAGTACAGTAAATAAATAAATAAATAAGCTAAAAAACAGGTCAATAAAAAAAAAAAAAAATATATATATATATATATATATAAAAATTATATAATTTGTAAAAGTACCAGGTAGTTCTCCAGGGCCGGCGAGCGTTGTCTCATCGTGGACGGAGGTGAGACATGACAGGCTCTTAATAAAGTCATCAAACTTCTTCCGTCCGCAGTCCAACAGCGAGGCTCCGAGTGAGCAGTACAGAGCCTCAATGAAGAAACTCTCCAGCTCCTCTGACGAGAACTCTGTAGGTTCTAGTAGAGCTTCTAACATCACAGACAACTGGATGACCTGCAGAGCGGGGAGAGGACCAGTGTGGAGTCATGACCACCAGCAGTGTGTGTGTGTGTGTGTGTGTGTGTGTGTCTGTACTGTTGAACTGAGGTCAACTATAAAACATGTAACAGTGAAAGATAAACTGCTCACCATGTTAAGATCTGTCTGTGGGACGATCGTCTTCAACTTCTCTCCTTGTCTCCCGTCCACAAGTCCCTCCACGATCATGTCTATGGTCCTAGGGACGTATTTCTCGAACAGTCTGTTAAGGTCGTCTTGCTCCTGTAACACAAACCTGTATCAGGACACATCTTAGAAGACACGAGAACGTAATGTTACTGCGCCGCAGGTCCGTCTCTTACGCTTGCGGGTCTGCCGTGAACCCATTTCTGCCAGTAGGGGGCGTAGCGGAGATTTTTGGGGTCCACAAACACCATTCCGCAGCGAGACACAGTGGCAGGAGACGCGTATTGAAGATCTCCGACCTGGAAACAATTATCTGGGTGAAATCTCATCTGGTGATCGTAATTTGTGGTAGCTTGAGGTCACATGTCACATGACTTCACGGTTCATAATCATATCCTAGCTTGAGTATAACGCAGCCCTCGTTTTTACTCTCCAAGTCTTTTTTTTTCACTAGTGAAGAGAATATAAACCTCTGAAATCACAAACGCACTCTTCTAAGAGTTCACTAGTTCTAAGTGCACTCCCTTCCTCATTCAAACCAACATGAGGAAACTAGGGGCAGATGTAACTAAAGGTACCAGTCTTGTGACCAGAAGGTTTCTAATTCAATCCCTCCGTTCCAACACGACAAGACTGAAGTGCACTTGAACAAGGCACCTAACCCCCACTTGCTCCCTGGATACAATGGATAAGGGCTGCCCACCACTCCAGCCGAGTGTGTTTACTGCCCTCTAGTGTGTGTGTTCAGTAGTGTGTGTGCGTGTGTGTTTTACTGTACAGATGGGTTAAATACGGAGATCAAATTCCCTTGTGTGCAAGCACAGTAGGTCAGTCGCTTCACTTTCACGTTCACTTTCATGCATCCAGCGACTGCCTGTCATCACCTCGAACAGGAGAGCGCAGTGACTCTGCAGTCGGATCCTCTCTCCGTTAGCGAGCGTCAGCAGCTTGTTATCATCCATCACGGAGTTCATGTTCTCCACCCACAGAGCGTCGACGTCCCCGTCAAACAGAATATATCTGTGGGGGGAGGAGGGGGGTGGGGGCGATAAATGATCTTGATGAACTTTTTCTATGTCTGTTATAAGCTCTTATATGGTCAAATAATCACTACGGGTTGTATTCATGGCCACCTCAGCACCACCTCAACACCACCAAAGCACCACCTCAACACTTCACCCACAGATCTCACCTGGGGCAGCCATGGCCTAGTGGTTAGGGAACGGGAAGGTCGCGGGTTCGATCCCCGACACGACCTGCCCTTGAGCATGGTACTAGATCAAGGTAGTAGATGTGATCTGGTAAAGCAGGAGAAGGTCAGAGTATGCAAGTGCACAGTATGCACCCTACATTAGACATCCTACGTCCGCACCCTTACTAGCGTCACGTGACGCACAACATCACACCACCGCCATAAAAGGCACACTGCCGTCAAGTTCACGACAGTTTAGACATCATCATAATATTCTTATTATATATATATTTATTGGTTGTAAGCCCTCGACTTGGCTCCAGTCGGATATTGTATCAGACCACAGTGTGCTGTGTTCACATACTTCAAAATGTCTCCTGCTGCAGTACACATTCAGACACGTTACATGTTCCCATGTACTGCTTTCGCGTGCAGTTATTAAGGAAGTATGAGAGATTTCGGACGCAGGCTGGAACGTCCTCCCGCTGGAACCGGTTGGACCTCATGAGTTTCAGTAAAGGGAATTGCTACAGCATCTGAAGACGTTCTATACAGATGTGTGGTTTGAATTTTGTGGTAACTGTTTTGGGGATGAACCACATAGTACATGATGGAAATCTCGACCATTATTATAGACCAGAATAAGATGAGGCTTGGTCATGGCGTCGTCATGAAACTGAGAGCCAATGAGACTGAGAAGCATGTTTAGGTGGGCTGGGCTAATGTACAAACATCTGCTACCTTCTCTCCTTTTTGTCTGTTGGTCTGTTGATGTCTCTGAAGATGTTAGACAGAATCCCATCGGTCCAGTCACGGGTAACTGGATCCAGGACACCGTAGAGCTCGATCACACTCATGGCTTTGGGGTTTAGTGTGTACAGTTTGGTCATCAGCCCCAGCCTGCGTGGTATACGACAGACAGTACACAGAGTTTAGAGATTCAAGGCTACGACATACAGAAGTCCGTACCTTGACATTTACGAGGCAGGGACCTGGTCTGGGCTTGGCACAGAGTATTGATAACCACAGATTTGCCCCCTCCTGTGGGTCCCACCACCATGGTAGTGTGTCTGGTCATCATGGTCTCATACAGCTGGACCACTTTATCCACCTGCATCCAGAAGAAATGAAAGCGCAATGAAAACATCCTCATACAAAATCAACAGCAGCAGTGACATTTTTATATTAATGCTCCTGAGCACCTGATTGGGCAGAAGAATGTATTTATTCTCCAGCAGGATGGCCTCTACAGCGTCATTAAAGCTGGGGTAGCGCACACGGGGGCAGTCCAGTCCTGGGAACAGGTCCGAGATCAGTCCCAGGAACAGAGGAACGTCCTCAAAGACAAATTTTGGTAGGTTCATGTCCCTCAGGGCTCGCATGAGCACCACGTCCTAATAGAGACAGGAAAACAATGGGACAGTTCAGTATTCGTTTTGAAAAGGAAGTCAGAAGGTCTGATTGAAATGAAGTTCTGGTCACCTCGCTGAGATCTGGAGATCCTCTCTTCAGCTCTCCTGCCATGACTAACACAGATTTAAGCGCACGCAGGCCGAAATCATAGTGAGACTGTTTGGACAGTTGCTCCCGTGCCAGTTTATACAGAACGGTCATCTTCTTCGCCAGCACCTGCAACACGGAAATCACGATTAATCCAAATGATCATATAAGCATTTACGTTCACGTCGAGTAATCTGGTAACATCTGGTCACCTTGGCCATCAGAAAGCCTTCAGAGAACAGCATAATCTCACAGATCTGCTGTAGATCAGGGACGATGACCACTACAGGCCGGAACAGAGCCTTGACCGACTCGGGCAGCTCGGTACGCCCTGCGTAGCCCGGGTTCATGGTGATGAAGATCCCCATCCGTGAGTCCAGACTGATCTCCTGACCCTCAAACTAGAAGCAAAAGTTGACATCATAACTGACCACAGAACCATCAAAATCCTCCTGGTGTTAAAAGGTTAATTTTGATAACAGAAAACGAGGCAACTCACGTGGAATCTCTTGAGCTGGAGGGTGAGAGCATTGCGGATGACGTGGATCTGGGAGGAGATGACGGACAGGACGGAGGCGTCGATGCGGTTGAACTCGTCGAAGCAGCCCCAGGCTCCACACTGAGCCAAGCCGGAGAAGATCTTCCCAACCGCCTGGACAGGAACACGAAAACCTCTTGGACATTTCAATTCAAATATAATATATAGTCTCTGTAGGACGTTAGAGGTCTGAGACTTACCATGTAGTCCATCCCTTCTCCACAGTTAGTGACCACACACAGGAGACCCAAAGCCTTGGCCAGGTCTTTAGTGGACTCGGTCTTTCCTGTTCCTGCAGGTCCAGCTGGAGCTCCACCCAGGTACATAGACAGGGCCTACAGACAGAATTACACTTACTGCATGTGTGAGGGTGTGTACCTGTGTGTGTGTGTGTGTGTGTGTGTGTGTGTGTGTGTGTGTGTGTGTGTGTGTGTGTGTGTGTGTACCTGTGTGAGCGTGAGGTAGATGCGGTCAGTGAGGGGTGTGATGACCAGTCGTCCGTTCAGACCCATGTACTCGTATCCGTAGGTGAACTGAGCTGAACACTGACGTACGAACAGGTCGTCCTGCTCTTTAACCCAGTAAAACCTCAGCTGACTTTCCCACTCGAACTCACGAGCATCTGTAATACTGCAGAATTACATCAGTGTTTATTAGGATCATCTTATCTCATCTCATCCTATCCCGTCTCATCTCGTCCCGTCTTGTCTCGTCCCGTCTTGTCTTGTCTCGTTCCGTCTCGTCCCGTCTTGTCTCGTCCCGTCT
>JAOVVF010000028.1:882273-893883 GCA_028565595.1 Duopalatinus emarginatus
CCCCCAACCCCTCCAATTCAACCCTCCTCAAACGTGTGTAAGCGTCTACAGACTAAAATCACCTGGAACTCATTGTACAGAGTGTACAACTCCTCCCGGGCCGAGTCACCGAGTAGTCTGCCCAGTGAAGTGACCCAAGCTTGAGCGTTCTCCAGCACGCTGCGTCCCAGCGGCTCCAGGTTCAACCTGATGACGTGTTCGTCCCTGACCAGCGGCTGCTGCGCCACCTCCCGACTGAGGTGCGAGTGGTACTGCAGCTTCTCGTCGTACATTACGCACGAGGGCTTCTTGGCCGCGAACTTCTCCAGCATGATGGCCTTGTCGAGCTTCCAGAGGGTCCTGTAGGGTCTCCAGCGGTTCAGGTAGCGGGAGACGGAGTTAAGGAGCCGCTGCGTGTTCTGGGATATGGTCATGGCGCACTCGGTGACTTGTGGCAGCTGGGAGATGTCGCTGTAGAAGCTGAAGATGAACGGCTCGGCCTCGCCGTCCACGCGCTGTGGGGGACACTCGATACACGTGCCTCGCGTCCAGCGAACAAAATGCTACAAGGTTTAGAGTTAATAATAATAATAGTCAAGTTTAACAGGTGAAGTGAAATGAAAGTGAAAGTGAAATGTGATTACCTTGGTGCTCTCCACACAGTCCCTCACACACTGGAGGATCAGCTTGTACACCTCATGGCTTTTAGGGTGCAGAACAATCAGAGGAGCAGAGAGGATGGCTTCGATTTGGAACAGTGGGGTGGAGCCTAGCAGGGCGGAGTTAAATGCCTGTAGGTTCCTTGCCACACACACACACACACACACACACACACACACACACACCAGTATTATGAGCCATGTAAATACTATATTTGTAATAATGTCTACTAATTTTTCTAGGTTGTAGACTGGAAGCTGCACCGCTGAGATTTTGGTGCAGAACATGTTCACCATCATCAGGACTAACGTACACTGAAGTGCCAGAAAAACCGGTACACCACTGTTATACTCAGTAGATCCCTCTCTGAAGCACGCGACTGCATAAACAGGACAGGACATGGACTCCACAAGCTTGTGGAAATATTCCCTACACAGTGAACTACCAGACGTCCTGCAGAACGCTTCACAGTTCTCAGATCAGGTGATTTAGGTGTGACTGACTAATCCCCAAACTTACTCTGAGTGTTCCTCTAACCATAATCTGGTGTCTCTAGACATGTGTGGTGGTCCTTTGTCCTGTTAGAAGAGGACAAACCCATCAGAATGCTTTTATTTTGAAAAGCCTGGGTTTTTTTATTGTTTACGTTCGCTCACACGTATCTCGCGTCTGTCTGGACCTGCACCACAATTCAAATATTTACATAAATATTTACAGAATATTTCTATACTTCTGATTACCAGCTGGTTCGGCCCTCCAACACACTTGTGGCCCCCTGTAAAAAAAATTTTTGCCCAGCCCTTCTGTAGACGATCATCAAATCATTTCTCTTTTGAATAATCTATCTTTTAATAATAAAGCTCTCATTCATCAGTAGACTCACTTCAGCACCATGATGGTCAGAGAATCGAAGACTCGGCGCTCCCAGTACGCATAGTACCGAGCCATGTGCTCGGCCTTGCCGCTGTTGGTCTGCACGGTCATACACTCCATCTTGGTCAGCAGAGGTCGGATGGCCGAGTACTTCTTGCTCAGTGACTGCACATCTCTGGCTCTTTGTTTCTCCACCAGCTCACAGAACTCCTTCACACCTTCACACACAAACACAGCTCGGATTATTACTCGTATCCGGGTGTATGACCGAAGGCGTGTGAGAACACACTCGGCTCGTTACCTGGCAGATCTCCGGGTCGTTCCGGAACGGGAAACTTAAACAGGTTTGCCGACTCGACGGCCTGAAGTTTGGCCTCGACGTCTCTTTCGTTCTTCTGGATTTGGTTCAGAAGGGACTCGAACTGTGAGATGGCCTGGTTGGCCTTGACGATGAAGTCTGACAAGCCTGAGGGATGTAGAAGATGAAGAGAGATGTGAGGGTCGATGACAGAGACCGGATCTGTGCTTTGGGTTTTTTTATTTTTAAAGCTCGGATTCTGAACATCCTGATCTATAACGAGGGGCAGTTCCGGAGTTTACGGCTGTGTGGAATATCATGTTTAGTCTTTAGTCTGAGCCACTAGTTACAGTTTATTTCTTTATAAATACACAATTATTTATGAGGTGATCATGTGATTGTAGATACCCAGAGAATTCAGGGTTAATCGTTTGTATCCGGCGGACATCACACTCCTGACTTCCTGTATCTGCATGGACATCAGAAGGTATTCGGAGTCGCTCAGGCGGTCCGTCACAGACCGGTAGCGTTGGGTCAAGCTGTCCAGTTCATCCAGGTGTCTATAAAGACAAAAGACATGATGAAGGAAATCGGGCTCAGAGTGACAGAGGGATGGTTCTGTATAGAGAAAAAAAACCAGCAGAGGTTTGGGCTGAGGCTCGACTGTGGAGCTGGTGGAAATTTGAACCAGAAGGTAATGTGTAGGTACACCGACACACAGCAATGTCCCACACGCAGTCTGGTCTAATGAGGATGAGGTGAAAGGGACCTTTATTATAAGGGCAGTGGCTGGACAATTGTGTGTTACTGGGATGGGAATAAATGCGGTTTAGTGCGGAGATCAAATATCTCCGTGTGCAGGAACAGTAGGTCAATCACTTTACTTTCGCTTTCACAGCATACAATAAAAACACAAGTCTCCAGGTGTCTACAGCATCAACGTTTTAACCAACAACTGACTCAGTGATAAACATGAACCGGTGATGATGATGATTTGCTCCTGTGTGGCTACATGAAGACTTACTCCATGATTAATTATCTGACCAAGAGTGTGAAACAGAATTCTCAGTGTGATGTAAAAAATAAAAAAGGCCTACCTGAGAACCTTGTCCTGAAGCACCGCCACGAGGCTGACCTGTTCAGGTATACTGAAGCCCAGCTGCTCGAAGTACCTGGTCTCAGTGAGGATCTCCTTCAGCTCCTGGCCGAAGTTCACAACGAACCGCACACGTGTTTCTGGGTCCTGATCCACCAAACAGAGACCACCAGACACACAGACATCACATCATCATGTTTTACTCAACATTCATGCATAAGACTAAAAAAGGCCTAAAAGTCGGAGACTGAATAATCTGATGATTTGATTGCTCCGCTGTCTAAAGTGAGTTGGTGATTATTTAAATCAACCAATAAACCTTTAATTTCATCATTAATAAAAATGTCCTTAATTAAACATTTTATATATGTATGTGTCTTAAACGACATGACAGCAGTCGTGGACTAGTGGTTAAAGAACCAGGAAGGTCACAGGTTCGATCCCCGCCCAGGGCAAGAAACAACAGAGGTGCCCTTAATCAAGGCACCCAACTCACCCAACTGGGCACCATGGTTTGTGGCAGACGGGGTGGGGGTGGGGGTGGGGGGTCACCTCAGTTTTGTCTTGCCCTGGGCGGGGATCGAACCTGTAACCTTCCGGAATCTGTGACACCCCCCCCCATCCGAATCAAACCTCTGACCTCCTCCACCCTGCCCACCCCCCGCTGCGGGCAAATGTGTACACTGCCCTCTAGTGTTCACTGGTGTGTGTGTGTGTGTGTTTCACTGTATGGATGGGTTAAATGTGGAGGTCAAAGTAAGCAAATAGTTCACTTTCATACTTCAATACTACCTACTAGCTTGGAGCGAGTACATACTGCTCAACCGCTAAACTAGCGTATACCACCTTGGCTCCGTGGACTCGATCCGCCGTCGTACCAACAGCCTCTGACGTCACACCGCTCGAGTCCCACACAATACTTATTTATTGTTTTAATTTAAATGAACTTTAAATTTTGTTTGTAATTAAAAATGTAACCTGAGGTCAGCCCACACTGATAATCATAAACTCTCTCAGTCACGTTTCCTGATAAATCAGGCTCACAGTTCATTCGCAGTGCATTATGGGATGTCAGGCTCAGATAGTGTGCTAGCAAATCTCTCCCGACCTGGTGGGACATCGGGGAACCTTTCACATACTACCTGATACGTACTAGGTATTCGGACTCACTACATCGTGTCACATACCAGATTCACATACTAACTAGTACATTAGTATGACATTGCAGACGCAGCCCGTGAGTCTGTGTAAATATTCCATATGTACTGAACCCCAAAATTCCTCCAGGAAGCTCCACAGTTCTGTCATATTCTGTGGTGGAGGATTTCTGTGTTCCACAGCGTGTCACATGACATCAAAAGGCATGTTCAGTAACGTTGACAAACCCCACGTCGTTATGGAGACACCACCAGCCTGTGTATTTTGCCTAGACTCGTCTGTACCAGTTTTTTTGGCACTTCAGTCTAGGTTTAATATTGATCTGACATGAGGTTCCAGAGTGTTTTTGTGTGTAAAGGTCGTGTGGGGTTCCTGACCTCAGGCTGTGTGATGTTTCTGCAGATGTCTCCAGAACCGTTCACCATGAGCAGGACGTTTCTGTTCATCAGAACCTCCAACATCTGCACCGCCTCCTCAGTCCACTGTTTGTGTTTCCTGACCTCGTAGTCCCTCATACACTTTCCTACCTCCAGGAACCTCGCTTTAGCCTTTCAACCCACACACACACACACACACACACACACACACACACACACAGGTATGTGACATTAGAACAAGGGCTGACATGGGTAATAACTACACACACACCTACAGATACACACATATGCACACACAAACACACACACACACACACTCACTCTCTCTCACACACACACACACACCTACAGACACACACACACACACACTCACACACACATATTTGTATATTTAACAGTTTATCTCACAGCTTCTCCCCGTTTGCTCTGCAGCATTTCTGGCACTTTCTGGAAGCAGATGATGGTGTGTTTAATGGTGTGGAACAAACCACGAGCCCAGAAGATCGCCCCAGTCACAGGAGGCTGGTTCTTATTCAGAGGTGGGCTGTCTTTATTCTGGACAAACATGTCGTTTATGATGTCCACCTAGAAAACATGAGTATATTTGATATTGATGTCTTTATTTTTTTGCACAGTAAGAAATCGTATTGTATGATATAACTTATAAATCTAAAATGAAGGGAAGTAAACCACTCATTGACCACTGTGCTTGCACACACGGTAACTTGACCTCCGCATTAAATCCATCTATGCAGTGAAACACACACTAGGCGCAGTGGGCAACCCTATCCATGGTGCCTGGGGTTTTTTTTTTTGGGGGGGGGGGTGCCTTGCTCAAGGGCACTTCAGACATGTCTTGTCAGTTGCAGGGAGCGAACCGGCGACTTTCTGGTCACATGTCTGCTTCTGAAACCACAAGCCTACGGCTGCCCCATATCAGATGTGGTGTTATGGATGAAGTGGTACGTTGTATTTTATAAACTGCAGGTCATTTGCATGAACTAAATCCGAATCTCTGACTACGTAGTGGAAAGTAAAAGTCAACGTAATCGACATAAATTGAGAGCTAACATGCTCAAGGGCCGAGCAGTAGCGACTTGGTGGTGGTGGGATATGAACTCATGACCTTCTGATCAGAGTCCACCGTCCTAACCACTGAGCTACAACTGGGCTAATCTGCTAGTAAACTGCAGAGCTCAAACACACAGTGGTTCACCTCCATACATGTCTTGGCTGATTTTTGTTTGTCGGATATTACAGACGGGTTCACACCTCTTTGAGATACTGGGCCAGAATGTCATTGAACTTCATCATCATCTGTTTGTTGAGAGCTTCTCTGGAGCGGATGTGCTTAAACTTCAGCAGCATGTCGAAGGCCAAAGACGCCGAGCGCAGCGTCTTGAAGGACTGGTCGATGAAGTAAATGGCTTCTCCTTCAATAGCCTGGAGATGGAGGAGGGGGAAATGGATCAGAAACCAAACCAACGAGTCCTTTCACATGGAGACATCTTCGTGAACCTTACCTGAACTTTGCTCTGGAAGTCCTGAATGACTTTCTTCCAATTGTCCACCTTGCGAATGTTGAAGGGGTCGAAGTCCAGCTCCTGGATGGGCATGACCAGGCTGTCCACACTCCGCAGCACGTCGTCGATAAGCTTGGGCTCACCTGTTACTTCCTTCATCTCTGGTCCAAAGAGTTTATAAAAGTCCTCCAGGGTCTGTCAGATCAGAAGGTCATAGGTCAAAGAATGATATATGACACGTGAGGCGCAAAAGATCAGTTATCATAATGTTGTTTACAAGGTGATCTAACCTGCAGGATGTTGTAGAAGTCCTGACAGACCGAAGACATGTAGTCTGTCCTCTCGAAGAGCCTTTGGCGGTCAAACTCCCAGCGCGATTCCCTGCCGGACTTCTCGATGACTTCTCGAGTTGCGAAGTAGCAGGATTTCCACTGGTCCAGAACCCGCCTGCCATCTAGAACTTTGGCCTTGGCCACTTCATGCTTTTCTCTACAGTGACAGGCAATGAAACGTGTTTGTTAAAGAACGTCTAACATTCCTGACGTTATGGAAATGTTTAATATGGCGTCTCGTAACAGATTAGCTTTGCATTGCTTTAGTGTTATGCTTCATAGTGTCTGCTCACTTGAAAAGCGTGCGAATGTCGATGACACGAGCGACGTGCTCACACAGCTGCCAGACAATGCGGTCCATCAGGGCCATCATGCGTTTGTCTGTGTTGTAGTGGCTGGAAAGGATCCATATCATCCTCAGACCTCTCATCAGTGGCGCAATGGTGTCCAGGATTATGGTGAAGTTCACCGCCGTGGCCAGGTTCTGGTATGAAATATAAACACAGCTCATTGACACCAGCATTGTAGGAGTCCTGATCACTCAGCGATCAGTCCACGTATAACAGACTCATTCTATAAAGCCAATCCAACTGCTCAGATATTAGACTCATTAAGGTCATGTGTCCCGTCACGTCTGGATGAAATTTTGGCACCCCTAATAAATCAGAAACTCGGACTCACCTTAAAGTACCTCTCTACGGTGCTGAGGAAGCGCACGTTCTCCAGGGCCTCCACATGGTGAAGGTTCAGCTCTGTTATAGTCTCGTTCAGGTTCTGCATCGGGTCCAGGTTGGCTTGGCTCATCATCTCGAAGATCTTCTTCACCACCGGCAGCTTGAGTTGTTCACACAGTCCACTGAGGACAGTCGCACGCTCACGCCAGAACTCCAACTCCGCTATTGGACCAGGGGCCTGGGGATCAGCACCAGCACGGAAACATCGAGGAGCTATATAATTGTGACACTCCTCCTACTTTACTTTCTAATATATAATCTAAATCTAAAGTATTAATGACATATATGAACAAAATAACCATATCTTTATTTTTTGTATTATTGTCCAAATGTGTTTCAGGGCAGACCTGAGGTTTCTTCTCTTCCTGCTCCTCAAGGATGATGGTGATTTGGGTTTGCCAGTTCATTACACACTGCTCCAGCTTCTCTACCACCTCTTGACTGGCTAGTAGTGTCTCCATGTCCTGGTCCAGGTCCAGCTCAGGGATGTGCAGGTTATTTATACCTACAGCAGCGAGAAGGTCTATGATTAGTGGGTGTATCTGCTCTCAGGTCTGTAACGGACCTGACAGACATTCATTAAACTCACTCTGTAGCTGCTGCAGGGTTCTGTCTATAACGCCCTTGTACTTGTAAGAGTAATTAAGCAGCTCATCTCGGATCAGAGCCGTGCTGAAGGGTTCTGCTGGTGCCGACTGGACTTTAGATTTCAGCTCAGCGCTTGTGTCAGAGACTTCAGAGCTCAGCAGCTCCTGCTGGTAGCCTCCACTGGAAAGCTTTATCTGGCCCACTGACAGCAGCGGCATGTAAACCTGTTGAACAGAGTAAAACCATGACATTGAATATAACTGGACAACATGCCTAGCTGCCCAAAGCCTGGGATTGCCCAAAGCTCCTTACTGCCCAAAGCCCCTTACCACCCAAACCCCCAAACTGCCCAATATTCATTAGTCCTCAGAGCTCCTCGCCACCCAATGCTTAGTGCCTTAAGCCGACTGCCCAATGCTTCTTACTGCCCAAAGCCCCTGACAAGCCGAAACCCATGACTGTCCAAAGCCTCTGACTTCCTAATACTCATTAGTGCCCAGTACCTATTAGTGCCCAAAGCCCCTGGCTGCCCAAAGCTCCTTGATGCCCAAAGCTCCTGAGTGGCCCAAGGCCCCTAACTGCCCAAAGCTCTTTACCAACCAAAGCCACTGACAAGCCAAAACCGATAACTGTACTAAGCCCCTGACTACCTAATACTCTTTAGTGCCCAATACCCATTAGTGCCCAAAGCCCCTGGCTGCCCAAAGCTCCTTGATGCCCAAAGCTCCTGAGTGGCCCAAGCCTGAATGCCCAAAGCCCCTGACTAGCCAAAGCTCCTTACTGCCCAAGGCCCCTGACTGCCCAAAGCTCCCTACCGCCCAAAGCCCCTGACTGGCCAAAGCCCCAGAATGCCCAATACTCATTAGTACCCAAAACTCAATACTTTCCATTAAGGTTCCAGGAGAGTTGAATAAATTACAATTACAGACATATTTTAACTGGAGAGAAAACATGAATGTCAGACCCTTTACGACTTAAATAAATCAGGTACGTTTTTCCTTCTTTAGCTTCACACACGTTAATAACTCGTTAGCAGACAACAGGAATGTACGGCTACCAGTTTAGCATGATTTAATAAACCAGAAATAAATACAAAAAACAGAGCTGTAAAGATTTAGACATGCTACTGATATTTTTTTCTGATCACACACATGTTGGAAGACGTTCCTGAACATCTGGAGTTGAGTGCTGTTCAGCATTCCGATCTCCAGCAGCTTGGGCATCAGCTC
Source organism: Duopalatinus emarginatus (assembly GCA_028565595.1). Lineage (NCBI taxonomy): Eukaryota > Metazoa > Chordata > Actinopteri > Siluriformes > Pimelodidae > Duopalatinus > Duopalatinus emarginatus. The sequence goes on from JAOVVF010000028.1 coordinate 891,121, forward strand.
ATTGGCCTCGTTTATATCCACCGGTTCGACAATAGTCTCTGAAACACACACAGAGCATTAAACTGTTTTATTCTTCAGAACCACCAGAACCAGCAGGTTCGTTTAAATCAGTATCATCACTGACCATTGGTGTTCCTCAGGAAGTAGAGCACGTTGGACTTCAGGAACCTCTTTGGGATACAGTTCACTGCTACGTGCAGCTCGATGTGGTAAACCGTCTGGATCTCAACTCTCTGATACAATGAGAAGGAACAACACAAGATCCAACAAAGGGTTAAATCCATAAACTAACACTGGATTACACAGGAGAAGTTCTGGGATCTGCTGAGAACCAGACCGTCAGAGGTACAGAACACTAGACTGAATATAAAGGTCTTTGTAATTATTACAGTTGAAGGAAGCTCATCCACTTTCTCTGGTTCTAAGGTTCCTTCGGTGGAAACGTCCTCTGTAGGACACAGAGGATCCCTGCTGAAGCCTTCAGGTGACTTGTGCCCATTTGTTATCTCTTCGGTTGTCCAGAAACAGGTGGAAAAACAAGACAAACACAATATGAGTAAAACTGTACATTTACAATTAGATATAACTAGTAATATGTAGTTATTATGTAATATGTATTTCTCATATAATAGCTAATAAAACACAGGAACCATGTTAGGAACACCACACCCATGTCACAACTCCGCTTCCCAGAATCTCTAGTGGCTTTCAAACATGGCTGCACTGAGAGCTCTTTTTATTAGGCACACCTGGGACCAGCTGTGGCTCAAGAGGAAGACTAGGGAACTGCTCTTTGATGCTGGTTTCATCCCCAATACGGACACAACACACCCTTCAGCGGAACACCTAACCTCACAACTGCTCCCCGGACACCATGGATGGAGGCTGCCCAGGGTTCCGGGCAAGTGTGTTTGCTGCCCCCTAGTGTGCATGTTCTACTGCACAGGTAAGTTAAATAAGGGGGTCACATTCCACTTGTGTGCGAACCACAGTAGGTCAATCACTTCAATTTCATTTTCACTTTCTCTCTCAGTCAGCAGAAGCACCACAGCACCTTTAAGCACCCAGTGATGCATTGTTGTTGTTTTGACTTTGCAGTTGCCTATTCTAGAGCCAGAAAGACTGGTACACCAGTCTAATACATGGTGATACTCCTACTCACGATCTCCACCAGCTTGTGTAAATATCCAGTATCTACTGAACCCCAGACTTCCTCCAGAACGCTCCACAGTTCTGTTGTTTTCTGAGATGGAGGATTTCTGTGTTCCACAGCCTGTCACATGATGTCCCAGACGTCTTCAATAACGTTGAGACCAGGTGATTTAAGTGTGAATGACTAATCCCCAAACTCAGATGAGTGTTCCTCTAACCATAATCTGGTCTCTCAGATGTTCTCACAAGATTAATATAGCTATAAATGAATTAAACATTCAACATGTTCTAGACTGTAACTGACCCTGTAAAAATTTAAATTAGTTGCAAATTCAGTGTTTCTATCAAACCAAGAGGAGTTTCATTCTAGTTTTCATGGCTAGTCTGCTGCTCACTGTGTGTATGTTCTTACTCTCTGTAGGAGATGTCCCTCTCTCTGAGACAGGAGTCCTGACCGGGGGAACAGCAGATAAACGCTCACTCACTTCTGTTTCATCGTCTTCAGGATCTGGAGACGATTCTTTTGGCTTTTCTGATGAAAACAAATTACATAATAAAAGTCAGACTTTTGTATGCTGAGATTTTTTTTAACACTGTTTTTCTTTTTCTTTAGTGACATTTTATTTGTTTATGATATAAAACTCACACTTTAGTTCCGAATGCGGTAAAGTTTTATTAGTTTATTGTAACTCTTCCTACTTTACTATGGATGCTGAACTTTACGTTTTGAACTGCTTTGCTCATGCAGCGTCAGGGGGTGGTGTAACACATCTGGAGGAAAGTGCTCACACCCACATCTGTATGCATGAGCTCACAGACATAAAAATATATTTAACATAAAAAATTATTTTTTAATGTTAAAAATTTAGATAGATATATAGACAGACAGACAGATAGACAGACAGACAGATGACGATGATGATGAGGGTCTGTAAAATTGTACCTGTAGTTATAATGACCTCCACCTCCTCCTCTCGTATCCTCTTAAAGAACAGCAGTGTTGAGGTGAACTCCTCCTCCGTCACCTGGTTTAAGAACTCCAGGATCTTTCTCTCCTCTTCTCCATCTCCACGTCTCAGCAGGTCCTCAAAACACTTCGGCTCAGGCAAGTAGAAAGACGCGTAAACCCGGTCTCTGATCCACTCCACACGTGGGTCGTCCAGCGCCATTTCACTCTCGCACACTCAGATATAACACACACTTTCATTCAGAAACACACACTCAGATATATAACGCACACACACTCAGATATATAACACACACACACTCAGATATATAACACACACACACACACACACACACACACACACACACACTCAGATATATAACACACACACTCAGATATATCAGGAACCAAATCAGATGGTTATGGATGATGTGTCTCAAGAAGAAAAAATTTTGCTGTGCTTTCTTGGAGGTGTAGACTGAGTTCCTCTTCCACTTCAGGTCCCTGGATATGGTGGGGCCCAGGAACTTGAGTGACTCCACAGAGGAAACTCTGATATATAACACGAACTCAGACATGTAACACACGCACTCAGATATATAACACAAACTCAGACATGTAACACGCGCACTCAGATATATAACACAAACTCAGACATGTAACAC
>JAOVVF010000028.1:960939-973954 GCA_028565595.1 Duopalatinus emarginatus
GATCTAAATATTATTGAGCCACTTTGGGGTGTTTTGGAGGAGCGAGTCAGGAAACATTTTCCTCCACCAGCATCACAAAGTGACTTGGCCACTATACTGCAAGAAGAATGGCTTAAAATCCCTCTGACCACTGTGCAGGACTTGTATATGTCATTCCCAAGACAAATTGACGCTGTATTGGCCGCAAATTATTGTGGTCTAAAACCAGGTGTTCTCTCTCTCTTTCTCTCTCTTTATTTCTTGTGCTAACAAATATGACATCCTTCTTTCTCTTATTTTTCCCCTCTCTGTCTCATCCCTCTCTCATTCAGTCTCTTTCTTGCTGTTCTAAGTATTATTCCTCCTAAACCTTTTGTCATATTTTTCTCACTCTCTCTTTCTGTGTCAGAATGTGTGTGTGTGTGTGTGTGTGTGTGTGTGTGTGTTCTGTCATCCTCACCTCATCAGCGTGTGCTCGAGTGCATGCTGCAGTGTGTTTATGCAGTTTGTCAACATGAAAGATGAGGTGTGTGAATAGGAATCCAGAACAATACGAGACAGAGCAATGTTTTTTCTGTGTGTGTGTGTGAGAGAGAGAGAGAGAGACGTGAGTGTGTGCATGATGATCTGATGACAGTTTTATGGCTGTGGATGGAGAAAGAAACAGGAAGAGTGGAGAGACGCCAAATAAAAGAAGGAGGCGAGCTGGATGGAGATAAAAGGAAGACAAGAAAAGAGAGAGATGACAGACATGAGGATGATAACAAGGAACATGCTTCCCACACGCATGTATCACAGCGCCCCACACACACACACACGCACACAAACTCGGTGGTCGAGACGTCAGACTTTTGATCAGAAGGTCATAAGATCAAATCCCACCACCACCGAGATGCCCATGTTGTGCTCTTGAGCAAGGCCCTCAGTTGTATTAATGAGATAAATATAAGTCAGACTGGATGAGAGCGTCTGCCTAATGCCATGAATTTCAATGTGAGCTGAGCTCTGAATACTTGGATTACTGAGACACATAACGTTGACACCTGGCGTTATGAACGTGTCTCTGGTATCCACTGTTTCACACACTGTTTCTGCTGGAGAAACTGAAGGCTGCCATGTGCATTTATTACATCAGGCTTTTACCGCATTGAACTTGACATAGACATGCCTATAGACACGCCCATCTGCCTCATAGACACACCCATTTGTTCTCAAAGACATGCCCATTTGTTTTCCTACGCACTATTTTGGTGCATTTATCTAACTAGGTCAGAATGTGTGTTTGTGTGTGTGTGTGTTGTGTGTGTGTGTGTGTGTGTGTGTGTGTATGGTTGAGTGACTGTATGTCAGGAACGAAGCTGTGGGTGGTGTGTCCTTAGGGCAGCTTTCTGTCAATCAAACTGATATCAGCCATTTTACTTATCTGGCTTTTACACACACACACACACAAGGAAACAAAGAGAGAGAGAGAGAGAGAGAGACCCCCCCCCCCTGGTTTCAGGTTGAAACAGGTATAAGTGTGCAACAGGTGGGTGGCCTTGTGTGTGTGTGTGTGTGTGTGTGTGTGTGTGTTCTGTTTATTCATTCAGAAGTGTGTGATTTTAAATGTGGACGGTTTTAAGAGATGTCAACAACCATCCAACCATCAGGCGATCATCTGACACAAGACAAGATCTGACACACACACACACACACACACACACACGTTGGTTTTACTATTTTTCTCAGGACCCTAATACTAACTCCTAACCTAAAACAAAAACAAAAGGAAAAGTAAAGTCAGGGCACAATTTTTATTCTCATTTTTATTATGTGGCCTTGGCATTTGTCCTGACATTTTACATTAACTCATACACACACACACACACACACACACACACACACACACACACACTACATGCCAGCACAAGCCACAGAGTGCAAGATGTCAAGATGAAAAGCGAAATAAGGGTTGAAGGCTCCCGTGTGGCGCAACAGTCATCTGAGATCATCAGAGAATCTCAAGGTCAAATCCCGATGATGTCACAGCCATGCGTGACCGTGAGTGCTCCGAGGTAGGGGTGACATTCTCTCTCCGTCTCCCATGTCAATCACAGAGAACCAACTGTAAAGCTCCTGAACTTTGCGGATGACTCCGCCCTGGTGTGCTTCATAGCCAGCAGAGACGAGTCTACCTGCAGGAAGGAGGTCAGGTGTCCTGGTGCAGCAACAACCACCTGCTGGTAAACACACAAAACACTGTAGAGATGCTGGTGGATCTCTGACGCAACCCACCCTTCTTACCCCACCTCTACATCAGCGGCTCTGCAGTTTCCGCTGTCGAGTCACTCAAGTTCCTGGGCACCACCATATCCAGGAACCTGAAGTAGGAGAGGAACACAATCTCCAACTCCAAGAAAGCACAGCAAAGAATGTTCTTCTTGAGACAGATCAAGAAATTCAACCTGCCGCAGATCCTGATGATCCAGTTCCACACGGCGGTCATCGAGTCCATTCCCACATCAGTGATAACCATCTGATTTGGTGTCTCCACCTACCAATAACAAGCCAATCTCCAGCACATCATCAGAACTGCAGAAAGGATCATTGGATGTAATCTGCCAACCCTTCAGTAGATCCACACCAGTAGGGTGAGGAAAAGTGCTGGCAAAGTTACAACTGATCCTCACATCCTGGACATCCTGGACATTCTGGACATCGCCTCTTCCACACGTTCCCCTCAGGTAGAAGCTCAGGTCCATCAAAACCACCACTACACGGCACACTAACAGCTTCTTCCCCAGAGCTGTAGATCCTCAACCACAGTGTGGACACGTCACATCCTAGTTTACAACTTAATCTATAACTGAACCGAGCTTCCAAATTTCAGCGAACTGATCTGGATTCAACTGGAACAGAGTTTATACCCAATAACATACTGCTCATTTACACAATGTGTATTTTCACATCCATCTGTAACTTTCTGTATATAATAGTTCTGGGGGGGCAGCCAAGGCCTAGTGGTTTAGGGAACCGGTCTCGTGACCGGTAGGTCACAGGTTCGATCCCCGCTCAGGGAAAGACATGACTGAGGTGCCCTTGAGCAAGGCACCTAACTCCCCCAACTGCTCCCTGGGTGCCGTGGTTTGGGCCTGGCCCCCCGCTCTCTGGGCAGGTGTGTGTGTGTGTGTGTGTGTTTCACTCCATGGATGGATTAAATGCGGAGGTCACATTCCTCTGTGTGTAAACACAAAAGGCAAATAGTTAATATTATAGTTTATTTATATTATAGTTTGTGTATATGTTAAAATTCCTCTGAACTTCTTCAGCTCTTCAGCACTCTTAGTACTTTTTTAAACTTTACTATTATTATTATTATTATTATTATTATTATTATTATTTTAATTCTTTTGTGAATGTCTCTTAGTGTAATACTTGTTGACCTTCTGTCTGCTCGTTACATGTCATACACGTGTGTGGAACACATACCTGGTGAGATTCTGATTCAGAGACATTCCTGCCAATCAGGAGGCTCTGTGAGCTCATACATACAGAAGTGGGTGGGAGCACTTTCCTTTGATCCTTGGCTTTGAAACAGCGGTATATGTGATGCGGGTGGGTTGGTTCACATGACATGAGAGAGAGTTTAAATTTATGTTTTTTACATTTTTATAGTCTTTTTCTCTCCATTTGTGTATTCCTGTTCTCAGTCTTCCTCAATTCTTCCTTCACATCCTTTCTCCACATCTCTCTTTTTCTTTCCTCCCCTTGTTCTGTAATACGATTTATTTCTCCTCCTCGATCTTCCTCCATCCCATAATCTCTCCTGCACCCGCTATTAATTTGTCTCCTTATCCCTCTCTCCTTCCATCACTCTCTCTTTCCATCTTTCTCTCTCTCTCTCTCTCTCTCTCTCTCTCTGGTGTTCGTGTTAGGCCTGATTGAGAGACGCGGTGTGTGTGAGGTGAAAGCTCTCATCTCCTGCAGTGATCTATGGTCCTGCTACTCCTCCCCACAGCCCCATTACGGCCTGATTAATCCTCCTGCTCGCCTCGATATTTCATCCTGTAAAGAAAAAAGTATCCTCCGACATGGAGAGAGAGGGGGGAGGGGGAGGGGGGATAGAGCGTAATGTTTGCAATACTGCTAGCAAAGAAGGAAGCGAGTAAAAGTGAGAAGTGATTAAAAACGTTTGCAGGTAATAAAATAAACCAAAAATGGCTCGTCGAGGCAATCAGGGATTGCGTTAGAGTGGTTTGTTGATAGTATGTGAAAAAATAGACTAGGCCGGGTTCTCATTCTTCTTCATCTGAAGACGTTTTGTTTTTTTCCTCCATAGATCGAGTTTAGCAGTATTGTTTAGGAACAGACGTTCATTTGGCGTGACTCTGGGAGTCAACAAATAGAACTGGTGGACAAGAAGACGTCCGACTGCGTGTTGTGCGTTTTCTCTCCCGAAACAGTGCACGAAAGCGGATCTCCGTTTGACCAGCACTCCGGTTGTGTTTACAGTTCCGTTGAGAGTTTCACATGCGTTTCTGTGTGTCACTTTTGATAGATTCGACAGATTTGTACATCGCAATGTTTTGACATGTCACCTGAGATCTCCAAACACTATCTACGCTTGAGTCGCTTCGATGAAAGACGTCCTGCAGGTTTAGATATGCACGTAAGTTTTCTATCGGTGTACATAAGCCTGTGGCGGCGCCACTGGTGAGAACCGGTGTGAGTGTGTATGAGGGAGATGTTTAGTTCGTGGAATCAGAGATGGTATCAGTGCCACCTCGGTAGATAAGACCTAGAAAGTGGCTTGCTCTTCACATAAATGAACACGGCATACGTGCGCGATAGCCAGTCACCCCGTACGTGTGCTGTGCTGTTTGTGTGTGTATCAAGTTCTCTGGTTTTCCCACACATTTCTGCGTAGGAATTCGATGTGGGCCATCATGAGAACAAATAAGAAAGAGAGAGAAAGAGAGAGAGAGAGAGAGAGAGAGAGAAAAATCTCTTTCGTCTGCTCGTCACAGTGAGCTGATCCGTCGTGGCGTACATCATGTGAGCGGCGTGGCCTGGGGAAACACGGGGCAATTATGGTAATAAATAATAATAGGATTGGCTACACGACATCATGAGTGATGGAGCCTCTCAGATCTCATTTACATTGCATTTCTGCCGCAATCATCGGCCGCTCTAATGCAGAGCCGAGCAAATGAGCCCTTTTCTGAGTATTGGGCAATTTATGTGGAAGCGACTGGCACGAGAAGCCAGTCTATAAATCATGTTGAAACACATGCACCCAATGACAGCTAAATCAACACAGAGTAATTGCCTTGAGATGGGCTGGAACTGGAGCTGGCTGGACACGAAAAGACAGAGAGAGAATAAATAAGAGAACACCAGAGAGGCATTACGCAGCATGCAGGCGCTACGGGTACATATGCGGGTGTTGTGTTTTTAACCTGTTCGTGACACCGCGTTTAAACACTTTTTCACATGCAACAATTATTAAGTAGTCTGTGCACCAGAGGCTTTGGTGGGGGCTCTTGCTTTGATCCGGACTCGCTCACACACTCCGATATGCTCCGTTAGAGAATTCACGTGGCTGTAATGCTCCTGTTGGCCAACAGGGGGAGGGGCTACAAATCTACACTGAATAAAGAAAAAGCTTGCACATACTAAGACGTTATATTTCTGCTTCCTTCTGTCATCTGTCACACTGACGCAAACACGGAGGACAACAGTGTCGGCCCTTTTTAGTATTTCTTTGGACGTTTTATGCGTGTCACATGATGTTGAGCTGTAAAGATCAGACATGGTTTACGTATGTGACTGCATTTCTGAGGCCCGACACTGTACCTACTGAATACTGTACAGTATTCAGTAACACAGTAACACTAACCAGAAGGTGGTTATTGTGAGGATATTTGGGACTTATAGGTCCTCACAAAGTGTTAAACACACACACACACACACACACAACAACAACAACAATGTTAGCACCAAGTGATTTTAAAGACATTTGATGCAATCTTGTCATATTTTTAGGACTTTTGGTCCTTATAGGTCCCCACAAAGTGATAAACACCCACACACACACACACACACACACACACACACACACACACACACACACACACAACAACAACAATTTAAGATAAACTTAAACACAGTATTTTATAAGGACCAGGTAATTGTGAGAACATTTGAAAGGATTCTATCATTGTGAGGTCATTACACACACACACACACACACACACACACACACACACACACACACCATTTAACATGGTCGTGTCATCTTTTACATCTTAGATTTTCATAAAGTGGTAAATATGTGTAGACACACACACACACACACACACACAACAGAACAAAATTAAGATACCACATACCCACATAAAAACATATTTTTCTATGAGGAACAGATGAGTGTGAGGACATTTGACATGATCCTAATGATCCTATCATTATAGGGACCTTTGGTAATTTTAGCTTCTTGTACAGGTCCAGCTCCATGTACACACACACACACACACACACACACACACACACACACACACACAGTCTGACATTATGCACACACAGAGAACAGATTTAAGACTCACTGAATGAGTGCTTTAGTGCCTCTCAGCTGCTGAATGACTGTGTCTTTGTGTGTCACTCAGGAGTCTCTGTGTGTGTGTGTGTGTATGTGTGTGTGGGTGTGTGAGTGAGTGTGTGTAGTGATACATTGCAAACACCGGCTTGTCCATCATCATTCATTACCTTGACAAGGAGAGAGATTAATAACCATGGGGTCAGGAAGGGGCATGTACACACACACACACACACACACACACACACACACGGACGCACACAGAGCAGGGTCTCCCACTAACACACAACACTTATGACTGTACAGTGTGTCTGAGTGCTGCAGAAAGACGTAAAACGACCTGATTAAACTGTATTTAAACCTTAACTCGCTTATTTTCCTGAATTTCTTCGCTCTTTCATTTACTCGTTTCAGGTTTCACAGCTTTCAGCAGAGTGTTTTTCCTCGCTCCGACACTGCTGCCAAAGACCCACAGGACCCCCCCACCACCACCATTCATATAACCCGTAATGGGAAATAAACTCTCACAAGGAAACAACAACTGGCTGAAAGATTCAAGCTGTTTCCTCAACGTTTCATTTTAAAGTAAAAAATATGGGCACCAAGTTTTTTTGGTTTTTTTTCAGTATAGTACATACCATACATCTTCACAGAGCATAAAACATATGTTTTTTCTGCTAACGCTAGTTGGCAAGTTACATTAGGCAGAAAGCTAACAAAGCTTTTTCATAGTATTCAATATATATATATAAGCCGTTTCAAAAAATTATTATATATATATGTATAATGACTGAAAGTCTGAATATACGGAATGAAACCTGACCTGACCCGTCGCACTTGTGCTGTTTTGTGCTTTCACTTATGTAATATTGAGTACGGATGCAGGCGGTGCGTCATGAGTGAGGCAGCAAGAAATTAGGTAGCAACAATCCTCAGTAACGAGGAGTTGATAAACAACCTGGCGAATGCATGCACAGCCCTCAATACCGTTCAGCTGATAAAGAAGTTTATTCGCACTGAACCTCCCAGTCCAGGCAGTTCTCGTGTATCAGCCAAACACTAATGCTGAAAGAAACCCGACTTCCACCTCACTGTAGTAACCCCCAACAGACCCTACTTACAACCTTCACCATTTCTAGTGAACGGCTGGTAAACACAAATTGTGTAATATCACAAAATGAAAGCACAAAAGTGCATCAATGATGTCAGATTTCATTCCTGAACGGCTTGCCATAATATATATATATTATGTATATATACTATATATATATAGCTAACAACATCTATTGCTGTTGTATATTAATGTAACCTTTTTTTATTGCTCAGCATTTAGCTAGCTTATGTTTGCTAACATCACTACTCTTTCGAGATACTGTTTGATAGTGTTTATAACTCCGGATTCATGAAGATACAAATCATCTTCTGCCATTCTGAATAGCTTAATGTCACTAATAAAACTGTGATAAACTATACTAGCTAGTTAACAAACTGTTAGCAGACTGAGGTATTTAACAGTAGCCAGACCTGTATAGCAGTAGTACTGTTACCGTAGCAACTGCCTTTTTTACTAAAGTTCATTACTAATATTAAATAAATTAAGCTAACTAAGTAAGAAAAATATTAAAGGTGTTGAGTTTATTCAGTGTCATTGATAAATGAGGTCGTACATACATGGATGAGTTCTATACAGCACTTAGTACTGTAAAAAAATCCTGATTTAATTAAAAAATATATAAATTTTAAAAGAAGAAACTCCATCTTGTAGCCAAACGTATTTGTATATATACACGTACATGCTAGCCAGTTGCTTAGCACATTAGCTATTGTAAGATTTATTAGCTTGTTCATATAAACTATTCGTTATGTGAAATGTCATAATTATATTAATGCTGCTTTTTTTCAGTGTACACAGTTTCGAACAATATCGAATCTTTCATGTTAGAATTAATTTTAATAAGTTGTTTCAATTGCTGCAGTTTGGAATTGGAAGCAAACATTGAGTTTTAGCTGCACTAACACAATTAGCACAGCTCATCAGGTAATTATCCATCCCAGAACAAGCTAAATCAGTTGTATTATCTGGCATAAATGCTAATGTTTGCAGTACACTGGCACTGAGATAGGAAAAAAAGTTATTCAGCTCTAAAAGTACTGTTCTCTTCACAAAACATTTCTCTCCATAATGTCACGCTGGCTAGCAAAAGAAAACATTTATTAACACAAACTCGCTAGTCACTTCGCTTATTAATTCCTCCGCTGCTTGATGATCTTTATTATATTTGCATAATGACGTGTGCTTCTGATAAGCAACCTAGCATGGCTAATACGGTGGGCCTTAATTAAAACCGGCTCGTTTGGGGACGAGCAGGACTCATTAGTGGGACAGATGGATCCTATTAGCTTCGACTATCATCGCTCATATTCTCATCATTTGAAGGGGTGGCTATTTTGAAACGTCAAAAGAGTAGCAGGATATCCTGAATGGGTCACCTTTGGTATTAAAGTATAATAATATGCAAAACAATTAGAAATTAACAGAAATGTATAATAATAATAATACAGTACATACAGTATAATAATAATAATAATAATAATGATAATATGTGCTACACATTGGCACTGTACAAATGTTTTAGCCTAGCTCGCCATCGAAAGGGTTAATTGGTTTAGTTGCTAGCAAGAGTGTGGCATAGCTTCATTTTAAACATTATACTGTTTCACCTAAGAAGTAGAGCTTTATTATATAATCTTATTAACATTCCAAAAAAAAAAAAAGAATCTGCTTCCTGTCAAGACAAAATGACTTGTGAATGTTACGGACTGCTAACAGTAACATCAGCCATTAGCTAGTCAGCAATTAACTGCATTTAGTTGTCTCAGTACTTTGTACTTTGTGCAATGACAATAAAGTTTAATCTAATCTCATCTAATTAGCTATTATCTGTGTATGTATTATCTACATATTATATATGTACACAGCTCTAGTTTAGTTATGCTATAGGTTTGTAGCATACCTAGCTAGCATTAGCTAACTAATAGCTAAATGAAACCTTTGTTACGTGGCTAAACAATAATTATACTTATATTTCTTCAGTTTTTTTCATTGTTGTCCTATTAAAAAAACAACACATTAAAAAACTTAAAAGAAATAAGTTCATATTATATATATATATATATTTTTGGTTATAACTGAAACACCATGGGCAGGTGATTAGCATCAAAAACCAGAACCATCAGTAATTAATGTTAGCTACATCTTTTTCCGCAGTATAGTTACGCTAGTTTATGAACTGAAAAGAAAGCGCTAGGCTAAAGCAGAGGAGGCTTATGAGTCAGAAGCACTAGTCACATTTACCGTCCCTGAGAGAGAAAGACATTACATTCAGTTAACGCTGTGTGTGTGTGTGTTTTGGGACATCATTACTCTCCAAGTGCTACGTCGTAATTGTGCCTCGTGCTGTTCAATCGAACTGTCGTTCCTGCTTAGCCCCTCGCTCTCTGCCCTGACAGTTTGACACACACACACACACACACACACACACACACACACACACACACAGGCAGGCGTGGGTTGAATGGAGCTGACACAGGCGTCCCGGGGGCCTGGCGTTAGCGACCAGCACGCTCTGAGCATTTGCTCTTATTACACTCTCTCCGTCCTGTTCCTCTGCCTCAGCGTCGTTAGCGCCCGCTAGCCCTGTCACCGCTAATCGGGCAGCTGTCACGACGACCTGCGAAAGGTCATTTTACGCAATTAAATCTCCCTGCAGTGCGAGAGAGAAGAGAGAGTGCATGGCTAACACTGTTCATGAGTTTTAGTTCATTTCCTGATGATTAGTGAAATACAGATAGGAAAAGTGCTAGTTCACTTTAGCATTAGCTTCACTTAAAATTCAACTTTAATTAATCTGCTATATAGAGACCATTACATCTTGTTAGGTTTCTACATTTTCCCCAACATATTTATATTCATATCTATTCAATAAGACTTTAAATAAAAAGGGTTGTCAGTGTGTTCACATATACAAGTTTATAATAAATATAAAAAATAAATTATGAATAAAAATATGTTCTGAGTATAGTGCATGCTGAACCAATATATTTTTTTACAATGTAATTATTATATTATATTATTAACTACTGTAATTCTTTCCACGCTTGTTTGTGATATACTGTACTAGATTAGGATTAATATTAGAACTGTCCTGTATTATTATTATTATTATTATTAGTACTATACTGAACTGGATTAGGACTAATACTGTACTTTTCCAGATTATTATCACTGCACTGGATTATTTTTAGTACTGTACAGTATTAGAATTAGATTAGTGTTGTAAATGGATTATTATTAGTAATGCCCTGGATTAGGACTAATACTGTACTATACTGGATAATTAACACTGTACTGGATTATTATTAGTAATATACAGTATTAGAATTAGATTAGTACTGTACTGTCCTGTATTATTATTAGTACTGTACTGGATTACAATTAGTACCATTTGTTCTGTACTGAACTAAATGTAGTGCTGTGTGATTCTGGATTATTAGCACTGTCCTGGATGATTATTAGCATGTGTACTGTATTAGGTCATTATGAGTATTGTACTGTCCTGGATTATTATTAGCACTGTCCTGGATGATTATTAGCATGTGTACTGTATTAGGTCATTATGAGTATTGTACTGTACTGGATTAGGATTTGAATAGTAGGCCTACTTACTGAACAGCAGTCTTACTCCAGACCTAAAGCAGCTGAACTACTTTTATGGTTCTTAGTTTCATGAAAGGAAAACCCCCCCCCCACCCCCTTTAATAGACTTCTCACACTTATGGTTTGTGTCTCCTTAGAACCCTTTATGATAGGAAAACACTGTTCTAGGGTTCTGCATGAAATCTTTTGCAAGACTCTCTCTCTCTCTCTCTCTCTGTGTGTGTGTGTGTGTGTGTGTGTGTCTCAGTGGCCAGGCTGAGTAATGTATCTCATAGCCCTCCTCCCAGCATGTGTGTGCACGTGTGTGTGTATGTGTTCGTGTGTGTGTGTGTGTGTGTGTGTCTGTCTGTGTGTGTGTGTGTGTGTGTGTGTGTGTGTGTGTGTGTGTGTGTGTGTGTGTGATGAATGTGTGTCCTCCCCCCCCCTCGGCCCATCCATCAGGTCCTGCACATTGTTTTGACGGTTAGTTAATTCTTCCCTGATGATTTATCAAACTCTTATTACGTGCTGCTGAAAGACTCATTTATTGTGGTGATGTACGGTAATGATAGCACCGCCTCCACCCGCCTGAATCTTAACTAACTCCTCTTTCACCCCCCCCCCTCTAATTCTGTCTCACTGTCTCTCTTATCATCATCTCCACTCCTTTATCTATCTTCTTCACTTCTCTCCTTCTCTCTCTCTCTCTCTCTCTCTCTCTCTGTAGTCATGTCCCACCTCTCTTGTCCTTCGTACCTAATCACTCTTTTTATTTCTCTCTCTCCTTCTTATTTCTTTACACAGGTCTGTCTTATTATTTATACTTCCTTACCGTCCATTTAATCCTCTCCTCTTCCTTTGTGTTTCTCTTTTTTATTCTACTCACTGTTGCTTTCCTCTTCGTCTATTTGTCTCTATTTATTGTTTCCTTCCTTTTCTTTTTCTTTTTCTCTAATTGTCTTTACATTTCAGTTCCTTTCTCTTTTCTTTTCTCGAGTCATACTCTCTCTCTCTGTGTGGTTGTCATGTGATGTTGTCATTGTGTCATGTTGTGGTGTGATGTCGTTATTGTGTGAAGTGGTTGTTTTGTGATGTCATTGTCATTGTTGTGATGTTGTTATTGTGTAGTTGTCATGTGATGTGTTGCTGTTGACATGGTTGTGTTACATGGTTGTCATGTGACGTGGATGTTGTGTAACATGGGTGTTGTGTGACGTGGTTGTTGTTTGATGTGGTTGTTGTGTTACATGGTTGGTGTGATGTGGTTGTTGTGTGACATGGCTGTTGTGTTGTGTGGTTGCTGTTTGACGTGGTTGTTGTGTGACGTGGTTTTTGTGTGACGTGATTGTTGTTTTACATTGTTGTTGTGTGATGTGGTTGTTGTTTGATGTGGTTGTTGTGTTACATGATTGTTGTTTTACATTGTTGTTTTGTGATGTGGTTGTTGTGTTACATGATTGTTGTTTTACATTGTTGTTTTGTGATGTGGTTGTTGTGTGACGTGGTTGTGTTACATTGTTGTTGTGTGACATGGTTGCTGTGTGACATGGTTGTCTGTGGAGATCACTATGTGGTTTCTGAAGTTATGAACTGCTCTGTTTAATAATTCAGGACAGAACAGGAACAGCGGCTCTATACAGAGCAATAACATGCTTGTCGAGGATCAATAATACAGCCGGGCAATATCCGGCCCTGACACACACACACACACACACACACACACACACACACACACACACACACACACACACACACACACACACACA
>JAOVVF010000028.1:1012830-1022830 GCA_028565595.1 Duopalatinus emarginatus
CTCCATACTCAACAGTCTCATACTCAACACAGTCTCATACGCAACACAGTCTCCACACTTACTACAGTCTCCACACTTACTACAGTCTCCACACTTACTACAGTCTCCACACTCAGCACACTCTCTATATTCAACACAGTCTCATACTCAACACAGTCTCCACACTTACTACAGTCTCCATACTCAGCAGTCTCCATACTCAACACAGTCTCCACACTAACTACAGTCTCCATACTCAACACACTCTCCATACTCAACAGTCTCATACTCAACACAGTCTCATACGCAACACAGTCTCCACACTTACTACAGTCTCCACACTCAGCACACTCTCTATACTCAACACAGTCTCATACTCAACACAGTCTCCACACTTACTACAGTCTCCACACTAACTAGTCTCCATACTCAACACAGTCTCATACTCAACACAGTCTCCACACTTACTACAGTCTTCATACTCAACACACTCTCAATACTCAACATAGTCTCCATACACACTACAGTCCCAATACTCAACACAGTCTCATACTCAACAGTCTCCATACTCAACACAGTCTCCATACGCACTACAGTCTCTATACTTAACACAGTCTCCATACACACTACAGTCCCCATACTCAACACAGTCTCATACTTAACAGTCTCATGCTCAACACAGTCCCCTTACACACTACAGTCTCCATACTCAACACAGTCTCATATTCAACACAATCTCCATACTCAACACAGTCTCCACACTAACTACAGTCTCCATACTCAGCACAGTCTCCATACTTAACACATTCTCCACACTAACTACAGTCTCCACCCTCAACACAGTCTCCATACTCATCACAGTCTCCATACACACTACAGTCCCCATACTCAACACACTCTCTATACTCAACAGTCTCATACTCAACACAGTCTTCATACTTATTACTACTTATACTCAGCATAGTCTCCACACTAACTACAGTCTCCATACTCAACACACTTGCAGCTTTATGTACTCAACATACTTGCCGTAAGCAACATACTCGGCAAATAGATCATACAAACTTATATCTTTTTCTTTTCAGTAAAGAAGCGATCATAGGTGTCCAGACTGTGATAAGATTTTACTCTCTCTCTCTCTCTCTCTCTCTCTCTCTCTCTTGTGGAGAACTAGAGACATATGGATGAATAGATAGACAGTTGGATGTACGTATATATGGATGGACAGATGGCTGGATAGATGAGTTAATTGGATGGATAGATAGATGTATGTATGGATGAATGATTGAATAAATGGATATAGGGATGGATAGATACCGCAAGGTGACATTTTGGTGCAATTGCAACAAAGGACATAGAAATACTAGACAAAGTTATAACGTTTAACATTAAACAATAAACACAGAGTAAAGAGACATTGTGTAGGGATAAATTCTGTCCAGTCTGTGCTGTGTCTTGCTGTGAGGAGATGTCGTCAAGTCTGATGCAGGTGGTAGATGGTAAATGGCCTCCAGTAGAGATTCCCAGTAATAGATCTATGTTGGGAAGGGACAGGCACAGCGGTAAGCTTTGTTATTGTTTACCAGACTATAAATGAGACAGAAGCATCAGTGGAGGCAAGAAGTAAACACGGGACAGATTAGACAAAGAGAAATACTGAGAGACGGATTAAAACAGGAAAACTGATGAGAGCGGACACACCACCGCACCATTCGCCTGATGCTAACAAACAGACTCACATTGATTATCATTAGTAATTACAGCTTTTCGAGGGAGAAATAAAATCGATATAGGCGAAAGGAAGCGGAATTTCTCCGTCCTGCCCGGATCGATCGGGTGGAGGTTTTTATCTGAGGCGCCGTCACAGAGGAGGCCTTGTTAGCACAAACGCTTCTGGCTGTGTGATAGAGATAGAAATGGAGATGGAGATAGATCAGAGCTGCTCTTGTAATTACAGGGACCAAAAAAAAAACGCCGCTAACCATTTCGCTAACCTCTGCTTCATATTTAATCCAGTTTCACCCTGCGTCGTCCTCCTCACCATTCACCCGCTTGCTAATACGTACGGAATATTCAGCGTTTTTTTCTTATCACTCCAGATCAGGATTAAAAGACCCCCCCCCCCCTCCTCCGTCTGTAGCTTCGTGTTAAATGAATGTGTCCTCATAAGAGGAAAATGAACCCATTTATCATGACTTTGTCCTCAGGGGATGCTACAGGTCGTTAGCCATCAACGATCATGAAATAATTAGTTTTACTATTAATGTAGCAAAGCTCGGTGTTCATGCTCGGCCGTGCGTCCCTTAACACGGAGATTAATTACATTAATGCGCTCAGTGGCTCGCTAAAGGCCTTTAAAAACAATTAGAAATGTGCTAGTCGGGCCAGACGTGGTGGAAAGAGACCCCGATTCATTTCCAAAGCACACATGCTAGTCAGTAAGCTAGGTTCTGGAGAGTCTGATTACATTTCAGAAGCATACAATACGGCAAACCCACAACGCTAGGATATAAATTTCTCTGTTTACGTGTAGTACAATTAACTGCCAGCTAATTATTAGCCCCATTACATTCATTTGTTAGCATACCTGCTTACAGGCTAGTTTCCGCTAACTGTTTGGAAGGGATATTTTGAAATAGTATAACCACCAGGCAGCTAATTCACAACATCCTGAGTGAATGGTGTAATGATGCTAATTAGGAAAGCACAGGCCGTTCTTAAATCCAGAATATTAACAAGTAATAGGTTTAAAATTGTCCAGGAAGATGATGTTCAGGGATAAATGCTAAGCATAAGTTGGTTCCATGTGTCAAAAACCTAGCCAGCTATGCTAATGTGTGTCGGTTAAAACAGAAATTAGCGCAGACACTGTGACTGAGTACGTCTAGGTAGCTAGCAAGATTTGCTAACTTTAGTCATCATTAGAAATGTAAGAATTACGTGAAGAAGATGGTCAGTAATGATCATATGTAGATACATATAAGTAAGCCAAAGTTAGTATATACGGTCGTACTAGCACGTGTCCATTAGAGCAAAAATTAGCGCGTCTGGCTAGCAGGTTGTTAAGTGTACTATACTACATTCATTGTGATTTGATTGAATCAAGGGCAGAGCATACCGTAGGTCATTAGCATGTGAGTGTGTAGCGAGTGTGTGTGTGTGTGTGTCATTTTGCTTACACACACTCTAGCGTAGCTATGAATGATAAGTAGGAAGTAGCTAGCTAGGTTTGACTTAGCGCTGAGTGCACAAATATGTTCTGGGTGAGGAAATTACTTTTAACCTTGATGTCCACAAAATGGAGTCCACTCTGAGAACAGCTGCGTGTGTGTGTGTGTGTGTGTGTGTTGAGAGAGAGACTTATTTCCTGTCATAAGCGGGTCAGTGGGATGTTGAATAAGGAGGTCCAGATGCTGTGGAGATTAAAACTGCAGCAACAGGTGGCTCCAAGTGCGTGGCCTTTTATGGCAGAAGAAGAATGTTTCTCTCCGTCTCTCTTCGTCTCTCTCCCACACACAAATAACCGTCTTGTTATAATTACGTCCCGTTCAGCCATGATAAACGACACACACATGCTGGAGATCTCTCTCTCTCTCTCTCTCTCTCTCTCTCTCTCTCTCTGTTAATCTCCGACACTCTGTTTCCTCTTTTGACAAAAAAATAAAGAATAGGCCTGTAGAATAGAGGTCTCATTTGCATACCGTCTCCTTCTACCACTTGTTTCCCCTTAAATCCCTCGTTTTTCTAGTTCGTGCCTCGAGTGTCTTAAATATCCGAAGTGTGTTTGTCCGTCCGCTGTCGGCTCCATTTTAGAGTCACTGAGGTGCAGTCACAGAGGCCACGCCCTCTTTACCTTCTTCACTGAGAATCAGTCACAACGGCCACACCTCCATCACTTCCTTCACTAACAATTAGTCACAGAGGACACACCTCCTTCTTTCCGTTCACTGGTATTCAGTCACAGAGGCCACGCCTACTTCTCTGTCTTTACTGGGAATTGTTTCCAAAGGCCACACCCCCCTCGTCTACTTTACTGAGAATCAGTTTGTGTACCAATATAAGTTATTTCTCAGGTGCTGCATGTATTTACTGAAATGACAGACCGCTGAAGGTACCGTTAGCTAGCTTATAGCTAGCTGTGTGAAGGCAGGTAACTAGCTAGCTAACGCACTCGCCCAGGTATAAAATGTTGAGAATACTTTGAAATGACTAACTTATACATCAGTGTAACTTATAAACGAGTCATTAATCTGTAATATAATTTATTATGGTGTGCTCCATGTAGTGCTGTTATAAATTCAGAATGTTTTGATCAGGGACGAAAGAGGCACCGAGGCCTGTATAAAAGTTCAGAGAGAAAAACTCAGCGATGATATTTGCTTCCTATGAAACATGTCCCAAACATGCTGCCTACTGAGGCACCTTGTCGGTTAGAAGGCTGCCGAATCAGAGACCTGCCTTCATGGGCAATGACTGACTAGGGGCAGCCGTGGCCTAGTGTTTAGGGGACCGGTCTCATGACCGGAAGGTCGCGGGTTCGATCCCCACCCAGGGCAAGACACAACTGAGGTGCCCTTCAGCAAGGCATCTAACTCCCCCAACTGCTCCCCAGGCGGTGTGGTTTGGGGCTGCCCCCCGCTCCGGGCAAGTGTGTAGACTGCCCCCTAGTGTTCACTGCTGTGTGTGTGTTTCACTGCACGGAGTTAAATGCTGAGGACACATTCCTCTGTGTGCAATCACAGTAGGAACTTATATTAAACTCAAACTTATATTAAAAGCAGCTGCTTTCCGAATGGACCACACCTTTAGTCACAGAGGCCACGCCTCTTAACACCTTCTTAACTCGCATGCTGCCACATTGGCCACACCTCGTTCTCTGGGACTGTCAGTCATTTTTTTTCCACAAATACACACCCCAATGCTCTTGTTTCTCCCCCACACACTCTTTTACATAATAATACACTTTCTCACACATTTCACCCCCCCCCCCACTAGCTCTCTCAAGGGCACGCTCTAATAAAGTGGCTGTTTGATGGATCGGTTCAGTGACTCGTGGAGCGGCCGAGTTCCTTAATGTGGCGTAAAAGAGTGAGCAGCTCCCGCGGCTCCGCCTGAAGCTTGGAAATGACCCGATCGTACATTGTCGCTCCTTCAGCATAGCTGCTGGTAGCAGCAGACGCCGTGCTGACTCCACTGTTACAGATACAGGAACAGGGGCCGTGTGTCAGATCATACTATAAAGTATATTTTTAAACAGTATAAACTTTAATGGTGGATTCTG
The DNA here is from genome assembly GCA_028565595.1 of Duopalatinus emarginatus. Classification (NCBI taxonomy): domain Eukaryota; kingdom Metazoa; phylum Chordata; class Actinopteri; order Siluriformes; family Pimelodidae; genus Duopalatinus; species Duopalatinus emarginatus. The sequence goes on from JAOVVF010000028.1 coordinate 1,018,091, forward strand.
TAGCGTTTTAACATTTAAACTCATCTCAAACTACCAAAACTTTTGGGAGTTTTTATTACTCGGCTAGACTCTCATGTTAAAGTGAAAGTGAAAGTGAACTATTTTATAACGATTTTTTAACGATTATTTTGTTAAACTGCAGGAACAGTAACACTGTCTGAATGGACTGCAGGGGCCTTCGTCCTTTGTTGGGATGCAGCCCTCTGGGTTCAGGATACCTCCACTATAATTGGTAGCATTATTTTTTGACTGGACGATTCTCAATAAATCATAGTTCAGCTATTAAGCTTCCCAGCAAAGCAGGTAATTGATTTAATGACAATTAAGGTTTTGACATTAAAAAAGGCTTCAGTTTTATACAGTTTTCAAAATTCAACATTCCATTTGGTAATTTAACGTTTCATACAGACTGACGTGCCTGAAAAAAAACTTTTACAAACTGGTAGAGGCTTCATACTGGTATGGGATTTGTTTAGCTGGCTTTCCATGGGACCCCTGGTACATCTACAAAAATGGTGAACACCAGTTCACTTCCTGTATTCATTCTGACGGGTTTGTCCTCTTCTAACAGGACAATGGACCACCACACACATCCAAAGACACCAGATTATGGTTAGAGGAACACTCATCTGAGTTTGGGGATTAGTCAGTCACACCTAAATCACCTGATCTCATTAACATTATTGAAGACGTCTGGGAGGTATGGTGTTTATTACCAACAGAATATTTCCACAAGCTCCATGTCCCATCTAGACGACTTGGACAGATCTCCAAAACAGCAGGTCTTGTGGGGTGTGTCCTACTATACAATGGCTAATACCTACCAAAGGTGGTCTAAACAAGACCAACCAGTGAACCAGATCCCACAGAAGATCCTCAGAAGGTTCTGTTTATGAACGTCTTGGTGTCAGACATGACAGAACACCTTCAGAGGTCTTGTGAAGTCCATGTGTTGATATGTCAGAGCTGTTTAGGCATACATAATATATATAATATATAATATATATTATAGTGCAAGCAGAATTGTACCTGGAACTAGCAGCAGATATTTCTAACACGTACATCTGTATAAGCTTAAAGACCAAACGCTGACGCTCTGTACTTAGGAAGCTGCTGGCTTCTGAAGCCAACAAACATTGATTCAGCGCTTCTGGAGAATTCTTTATTGGTGCCTCAGCAGTGTGGAACCGGTGCAGTGTAATGAGGTGTTGAGTTTGAAACGCCTCGCAAAATAGGGCACTTGTAAAACATTAGCCTTTTTATTAAACACAGCAGAGCATGTGCATGGGAGGAATGCAGATTGGAACAGTGTCTGGAGCTCTTAAAACAGCCACACACACACACACACACACACACACACACACACACACCCACACACACACACACACACACACACACAGATGCCTTCTTAAAGGTTCTTTGCATAGATAGATAGATAGATAGATAGATAGACACATAGATTCAACTTTATTGTCATTGCTCAGTACAAGTACAAGGCAACGAAATGCAGTGAGCATCTAGCAGAAGTGCAAATAGTAGCAATGTGCGGAGTGCAAAAGTGCAAATGTAAAAACTGTGCAAACATGAAAAAGCAATGTGCAATATCAGAGTGCAAATATGGAAAGTTGTGCAATTGAAACAAAGCCTAGTGCAATTATGACAGAGCGATAAATAAATGAGATAAACTAGAAAGTGTGGTTCCTGGAGAAACTGTGAGAGTGTTGTGCTTTGTGCCAAACAGACGTTGCCCAACATCTTGTCCAATCAGATGCGCTATAGCTGTGACATCACAGAATGGCAACGTCTGATTAGTTGATATTTTCCCCTGAAAAACAAGCGTAGCAGATGAATGGATTTCCAAAATCTGTGTGTAAGCACACTTCTCCTAAACATTCCGGACGTTCTAGTCTTTGTCCTGTGTCGATATCTCAAAAAATGTAGGAGGAGAGAGCGACCGAAAATCAGGTGGAAAAATAATAATATTTGGAAGAACAATGTAGTGTTGCTTTGCAACACTATAATAAGAGTATGTGGATAAAAGATAGTAATAATAGATACAGAATAAATATGTAGAATAGTTAAATATAATATTTACAGTGTCTAGTGAACAGTGAGTGTATTGTGTAAGATTAGTCCAGTGTGTGTAATGTGGACAGTAGTTGTCCTGATGTAATGTGGTGTAGTGGACAGTTATGTGTGTATTGAAGAGTTTAGTAGTGTGACTGATAGTGGGAAGAAGCTGTTCCTGAGCCAGCTGAGCTTCATATAATTCCAGGAGAATAATAATGTAGGTTCTTCTGTAGGTTCCTGACACTTAAAACCAAATTTGGGTGTTTCGTGATCTTTTCTTCATGAGCTCTTCATGAGTTCTAATCTGATCTCACTCAAACTTTAACAATCCAGAAACAATGTGTACCCTGTAATGTTTTAGATATTCTTATTCTTAATTTAATCCTCACCACTGTGCACTTTATTTAATTAGTACAAAATGTACGCAAGGATCTGTTACCATCAGGTTTTTTTTGTCTGGTAGTATCAGCACGAGGCATTTGTTTGTTAGTGTCAGAGTTATTTGTTGTGCTTGTGTTTTATTGTTTTTATTGTCTTGTCATCACCGAGGGATCGAGAGAAACAAAATGTTGATTCCTTTGTATGTCTAGTACATGTGAAGAATTAACAATAAAGCCGACTTTGACTTTATTTGGATCATTTTTTTTCTTTTTAGAGATAAGAATAGTCTGGACTAAAGGACAATATTAAGTAGGGAAATTAGCTATGACCCTCTAAAACAACAAACCCAAAAGTTTTGGTTGTAACAAACCCTCAGACTGATCCTATGTTGTGTGTGAACAACGTTTCTTCAGGTTTTACTTGTGATTAGTTCTTATAGAACACATAGTTCTACACAGACATTATGATTAAGTGGGAGTAAGTAAGGGAGGAAGCCATTGGTGCCTGTAGTAAATTTACATTTACATTTATGGCATTTGGCAGACGCTCTTATCCAGTGTAGGGTGGCTGATGGTCATACAGTCCAGTTTTTCTGCTCACTGTCCTCCGTCTGGCTCAATGCCTGGATGGACACCTATTACTCCTTTTTGAGGACAGCTGAGGCTGCATGTGACAAATATCTTTTTGCGTGTCATTGGTTCCCGAAAATGTTGAAACAAATACATTGAATTAATTGGATCACATCGTCATGTGATCTTATAACTGACCAACCAGCTAACAGCAGAAACCCCGCCCTCTAAATGGTAGTTAATTAGTCCGGAACACTGTGAAAATGTCAGAAAGAAAAACGACTTACAGGTCGGAGTGGTCAACACAACATTCCTTCATTTCAGACAGTAGTTTAGATGAATTCCACGCTGATGCCATCGTGATGTAGATGTTAGCTCAGGAGGAAACGGTGCTATTGAACGTCATACTGATACAGACGAGCACGAGCAGAACGTCCGGAGTGCAGCTACATCATCTGTGGCATCCTGTTTAGTACCACATGGTCACCACTGAACCACTAAACATCATGCTGTGTTATTTTTCCCATCAGTATCCTGGTGTCATGTCCTCCTTTTTGGGTTATGAAAGTGGCCACCCACAATGTTACAGGTATGCCAATGTAGTGTTAGGATTCTTGCCCATGGACCCTTCCTTATTTGTGTAGCACAGACTGACTGGGAATCGAACTCAGGTCTCTCACATGGGAGCCAATGATGTTGTAGCATAGCTACATTAATTTACGGTTGGTGTGCTAATCATCCAGTCAAGCTAGTACAAAGCCAAGTATGAATGAATGAATGAATGAGAACTATTTGCCTACTGTGTTTGCACACAGAGGAATGTGACCTCCGCATTTACCACATCCGTGCAATGAAACACACACACAACAGTGAACACTAGGGGCAGTGAACACACTTGCCTGGAGCGAAGGGGCCGCCCCAAACCACAGCACCCAGGGAGCAGTTGGGGGAGTTAGGTGCCTTGCTCAAGTTATGTCTTGCCCTGGGCAGAGATCGAATCTGCGACCTTCCGGTCATGAGACCAGTTCCCTAAACACTAGGCCACGGCTGCCCTTGACAATAAGAACAAAACAAAAGACACGCTGATGCTGATTTTCAGTGAAGTCTCTCTGAATGTGAGGAACAGTGAGTGTATGGACCCAGTGAGAGAATTATAATCAATACTCTACACTATTACACGGATCTGATGGTCCAGATCTGATCACAGACCTGTGCTCGGACTGTGCAGCAGAAACCGTAACCATATTTCAGCCTTGCTAATTGCTGCAGATTTTAGCTGCTGAACACAAACACGACCTCGTCGCACAAGTTTATTGGTCTGAAGTAAAATATGAAGGTGTTGATCAGGGGGAAAGTGCTGGCTTTGGTAAATCAAATCTCGTTGCTGCTTCCTATTAGCTTTCGCCACGCTACCTTACCCAGCCTTCATCTGTCTGAATCAGCATTCACAGCCAGTTAGAGCTCATTAATCTCACGTTAATGGAGTCTCCACTGTATTAGACTTCTGTAGAGTCCTGATGTTCAGAAGTGCATGGGAATGACTTCATCACACCGGCTTTCAAATAAAGAACCGGAGATTGTGTAGGAATTTCTAATGGTGTGCAGAGATCATTACAAATCAGTCTTACATCATCTTACCTACAGAATGCAGATCCTTATGTAGAACTTCTGGAAATTCGACAATCTCCACACTCCATGGGGGCAGCCGTGGCCTAGTGTT
>JAOVVF010000028.1:1119466-1130367 GCA_028565595.1 Duopalatinus emarginatus
TATTACAGACCCCTACTACAGACCCTTATTACAGACCCCTATTACAGACCCCTATTACAGACCCCTATTACAGACCCTTATTACAGACCCTTAGTGTGTTCATTGTCGTTGTAAATGTATTAATTTATAAATGAGAATAATACACAGTGTGTTATAGTAACTGGTACATTAGTACAGTGAAGCTGTAGCACATGGAATACCATCATCCTGGTGCATAACATTAGAGTATTTAATTTAGAGCTTTATTAGGTAAAGTAATAAATAATGTCCAGTGATGATATCTGCATATGAACTGGATTAAAAGTGAGAAAAACATCTTGAAGAATGTTTCTGGCTGGAACTGGGCAGACCCTCAGGGACAGACTGAGATCAGATCTGTGGGTGGACGTAGTGTTGGGACAATGGACTGATAAAAAGTCATGTGATGAGCAAGAAGACACAGTGAACTTTTGTTAGAGTGTCACGTCTCACAGTAGGACAGAACACCTCAACATGTGACAGGATCACCGGAGCCCCGCCCCTTTTTCTTAATGCACCCAAAATGCACTGATCAGCCGTAAACATTAACACCTGGCAAAACAGCTCTGGATTCTTGAGGAATCGATTCATCGGATTGGACGATCTTCCCTTTTCGCAGCCCTGTGATCCCACAGAAGGTCCACAAAGGGAACTTGGTGTCAGACACCACAAAACATCTTCAGAGGGTTTATGGAGTCCATGCCTCAGCAGGTCTGCTTTGACAGGTGGTGTTTATGTTGTGGGTGATCGGTATGTGTTTATCAGACCGGTCATACAAGTTAGAAATCATTCCCATCCCTGGGAATTATCTGAATGAGCTGATTGTTATTAGTCGATTATTTACACAGAAATATGTCATCTGATGTCTTTTCTACAGTATGACACTGACTCATACACTTCCATATGGGTAGACGAGGTGTTTGGCAACATGAATGAAAGTGAATTACAGGTGATGTAGTGTGTGTTTAGTTCTGGAGAAGCAGACGGTATAAAAACCACATCTGTGTCGTAGTGAACTAGAAAGGATTGTTATGATAACAGTATTAGTCAGTCAAGGAACAGGAATTTCCCAGTGTGTTTGAATTTTAACAGCTTGATATGGTTTTGTTTTAGGAGAAGCAATCAAAGAAAATTATTTAAAAATGAGAACAATTTTATAATAATAATAATAATTATTATTATTATAATTATTATTATGATTATGTAAGTCAATATATTTTTGAATTTATTTGTTTTTATTTTATTGTATTTTTTATTATTTTCTTTTTTTTATTTTTATCTTTTTTTATTCTTATTTTTTTTATTGTGTTTATTCTAAGACATTGTGTTTATTTTAGAATAGAATAGAATGCCTTTATTGTCACTATACCCATGTACAATGAGATTAAAAGCCACTTCTTCACAGTGCAAACATGTGGTAAAAAAGAACAATAAATATAGATAAGGTTCTGAGTGTGCTAGGAGGGGGGGGGGAGGGGAGAAATATTCTATTGTCCAGCAATATACAGGAAGCAAGATGGCGGCGGCTCACGGCTCTCCTTTTCAGTGCACATTTTCTTTGTTTTTGTACTTCTTTCTTTTTTACTTTTGTACTATCGGGTCTGCGCTCATCAGCTAAATTAATTTTAATTTTTAAGTAAATAATCCCACCTTTAAAAAAATAAAAAAATTTTAAATCAATAAAATTATTTTCAAATTAATACAATTAATATTAACTATTAATAAGCTTTATCCCTTTAATTAAATATAACTTTGTGAAAAGTGTAACTTGTGTGAACTTCCTTAAACTTCCAGCTTTACTTCTGACTGTTATAAACCACTGACACTGGAGACTCCTTCCATAAACACATTTCTTTGTACAGAAATCTACTGTTGATATTACTAGATTATATCAGCCAGTATCAGCAGTTACACATGATTTCCTCTGTTAATGTGGTTCATGCGGATCATCTGCCGTACACATGTCTCTATACGAGCTGTTATGTATTAGATGTTTGTTGGTATCATATCAACTTGTTCCTCGTTTCCCATTTCAACAGAGCAGCAGTGGGTTTAGTCATGAGTTAACACTGTCCAGATGTGTTTTTTTTTGGAGTTTTGTAAATAGTTCATTAATGAGAAAAGCTTAAAGGCTTTTTAAGGAAGCTTTAGGAGGAGTTTGAAGATTTGTTCAGGGTGCTTGAACCCCAGAAGGCTGTATTTAGCTGTTCACATGATTTCACTGAACATCTTGAGCGACATCTCGGGGCTGCACGTATTTAACGTTGCTTTAACGTGTCTGAATGTTGAACGGAGTAAACGCTAGATTAATGACGGTGCAGCGGATCAGGTGAAATATGTTTAAAGCCCCAGTTATGGACATCTTGAGATCCCATCTCAAGTGTAATAAATCCACTCAAGTGCCAGAAAACACTTGGTAGGTCCGCCATGGGGCATGAACTTCACAAGCATGTGGAAATATTCTGTATGTAATGAACCCCAGACTTCCTCCAGAACGCTCCACATTTCTGATGTAGTCTGAAGTGAAGGATTTCTGTGATCCACAGTGTGTCACATGACATCCCAGACATGTTCGATAAACCCCATAATATTATGGAGCCACCACCAGACTATGTTTTTGGGGTAGGCTCGTCTGTAGACCCTGAAGACCATCTGGGTCTGTGATGTTGTATTACTGGCACTGAGGCACTGACATTCTCAGTTCTTGGGGTTAGAATCAGTCGGGTTTCTTTGTTTTATTTGTCTGTTTGATTAAAATAATTGCGGATTGCATGAGTTGGGTTTTTAGAAAGGTTTCTGTAAATCTCGTGGTGGTTTTGTGTAGTTTCTGAAATAAATCACTGTGATTTGTGGGATGGAGTCAGCACTTGTTACAGACCACAGTTTTTTCATACACAATGATCTGGACCAGTCTGTGAAACCTTGGATTTATGGGGAATGGTTGAATTCATTGAAAGGATACATGATGAGCAATGAAACCTGAAGTGCTGTGGTTAATCTGAACAGTTGCATTTTGTGTTTAACAAGAACTTTAACTTATAGTCGAACTTTTTTTCCTCTGACGCTTATGAGCACCGGAGCTTCATCCCAAGAAAAACAAAAGGGGGTGAGGGGTGGGGGGTTATGTGGTCTGATTTAAGAAACATATACATGTTTACATGTACATAAAAATACTACATTGTTCATCAAAAAAGTGTTTTCAATTTAACTTCATTAAAATGAGTTTGTAATTACTAGATTAAATAATGTAGCATGAACATATTTAACTCACATAGCATTAATGTAAAACAATTACATTTTATAAATCACTCATAAAGAAAAGAAAGAAAAAAAAAAAAGAAAACAACTAATTTAGCTGGCTAATTTATAAAAAAAAATCAACAAATTTAACAGGCTAATTTATAAAAACAACTCATTTAAAAGTCTAGTTTATAAAAACATAACTACTTTAGCCTTCCTCAACTTAATGTTTATGTCAAATTTTGAAAAAAAACCCCAAAACGATATTTTATATTTGTCTAAAAGCAATTAAATCAGTGACTCCAGCAAAAGACAACATCCTTCAAAGACTGTCATGACTGGACTAATTAAAATTTCATAGTGTTTTTGTGATTTATATGAAGTACTTTGAGTGTTACATTTAAAATGTAAGTACAAATATATTCCACAATAATACTTAAATATTGTGATAAATCGCAATTACTCATGTTTCCTACACCTGCTAGTCTTGGCCTATAATTGTAAATAATGTAGTCAGGTAATAAATTAAACCTTTTTAAAATTAGCACTAAATTACATTTATTTAGTAAAGTCAATGACAGACCGCAGTCTTCCTCAGTGTCTGTGTATATATATATATATGTGTGTGTGTGTGTGTGTGTGTGTGTGTGTGTGTGTAAATTAACGTTCTGGACCAGATAGCCGCTGCGTTGAATAGGAAGCTAAAAGTTATGAATTACTCCCTTCCAAGCTCCAAGCTGTGTTTAAATAAAGATCCCTGGACATGTCACCTCTAAAAATAGCTCATGTTTTGGAGCACTCAGTGTGAGTGTGTGAATTTCGGGGATCTGCACAAAATCTTCATGTGACAGCTTTAAAATTCATTAAACTGCTAAGAAAAGGTTGAAGAGTTTTGCAGAATTAGTAAAGCAGAAGCTGTAAATAAATCTGATGAAGCACATTGTTTGGTCAGTAGAAGTTCAAATCATTTGTACATATATAATGTTTTTATTCACATATATTTCTATACATACTTACATAAATGACAAAATAAAAATTAATAAATTAATTTTCAATAAATAGCCTTTTTTTTTTTATAAAGCAGCAGTATGGAAGACCATATTTCAAAAGTTCAGTGATGTGGATAAGTCAGCAAAAAAAAAAAAAAAAAAAAAAAAACAGTTTTACATAACACATGGTCAGTCGTATTTGTAGCGATGGAAACAGTCTGAGTTTCTCATAGTATGTTAAAGAGACCCAGAATGAACAAAAAATATCAGATTGGACAAAAAGCAACCCTCTGATTTGTCAAACAAACTCCATTAAAAATGATTGGAAATGGTTCCGTTAATTACCATAAAAGTTAAATAGCTACAGGTGTGTACGTGCCACTGGTTCCTCCAACGTTTTCTTCCACATCCCATCAACTCAGGGAGTTTTCGTTCAAAACCTTTCTTGCTTATTGACAGTGAACAGTTAGTAGCTTTATAGATTAAAAACCATATTCGTAATAACCTAGTTGCCTCTAAACCAGTTGCTAATCTTGTATGATATTCAGTGTGGACCAGCTTTGTTCAAAAGTTCATGCTAATTAATTAATTTATTTTGTTGCTCCCTGATAGAGAACTGTGATACCAAACTGTACTACGGCTTGTAAACCTTACGGTTTAACTGCACACCTTAAATAAGTGGAAATCTTTCCTGTTTTTTTTTTGTTGTTGTTTTTGCATTTTAAAGTTATACTATATTAAGAAAGCATACTTTTCTCTTTTTTTCAGATTTTTAAGGGGCGCTTTTCTTTTTTTCAGGCAAAAGGTAGATACAGTACAAGCTGTACCAAGCACATACCCTTTAGGCTCACCACCTCAGACATGAGCTGCAATCATACATGTTTTTATACAATAACAAGGATGGAATGTGAACCAGTGCCCATAGACAGTAATTATTTTCTTGCCCGACCAGATTTTGGGTCAGGGAGTTGAAGTAGCATCTAAGCTCTGGTAGAATCTTGACAGCCCTGGTAGCGTCAAATAGTCACTTGCATGTTTCTCAGCTCCAACACCTTCTTATCATGGACTGCTCAAGGCCTGGGAGCTTAGCTCTCACGGGATGCGAGGCAACAGAATGCAGATAACCTCATAACCTCAGCCCCTCCACCTCGCACACACCCCAGCACCCTAATGAAGCAGTCTGGCATGCTTCGGATGTTGAAAGGAACATAAAGCTCCTCCATTTGCTCTTCTTGCTCAATTCTGTAGTAAAGTCTGCAATCCAGAGTTTTTTAGCACATTAGACAGTGTTGAGGCATGAAAAAACGGCAAACTGTTACTCAAAGTGTCAATATTTTGTAGATCTGACTGACCATCTGTGTATTAAATAGACGTATCTAAATATCGGTTGCTGCCTGATACCTGGACGAGGTCCATACAATGTTCGAGAATGTCCACAGAGTGTCCATGCAAAACAAAAACAGGAATACTGCACTTTTTTTTCACATTGACCAGTAGACCATCTCACGCTAGATCATTCTGGTTAGTTTCACACATTTCCGTTCCTCAAAGTCTTCAGATAACCATATTGCTTTGGCTTGGATGGCCCATATCAAATGCTTTCAGTTCTGCAGGAAGCTGTGTATTGACACAGGGCAGAGAAGGATGTAGATACAATACTACAGAGACTGGATGCCTCAACTAAGTAACCTTAGAGTTCACAGAACCCCCAAGAACCAGTCTTCTATATTTCCGAACCACCTGATTAGAGAAAGAACTTTGTTGGCATGCAGTGGAGTTGGGATTAAAAAGTTCAGGAGTACTGAAGGTGATCTATCATAGCCAGAAAATGTTTATATAGATGTCTGACTTTGGCTGTAGACATCTTGAGGACGTTGATTTAGCAGATTTAGCAGATTTAGTGTTGCTTTCTCCTCAGTCTGGACATAGTTGTTCAGGTGCTACTTAGACGGTTGTCATGAGTAGTCCTTCTAATCGCTCTCCTCAATCACGCTCTCGTTGAAGGCAATATCTATACAGAAGCAGTAAATCTTGTCTTCTTTTCAGACTCTGTTGTCCCTTGACTTTTGAAAAAAAGTAAAATATGAAAGCATCACCAGATCCTAAACGTTCTTGATGTTATGTTACGGAAGACGAGTCCTTTTACTAGGGGACTTCTTATGTCTTGATTTGATCCTGTTGGCGTGGAGTCTCTTTCCCTCCAAGACATAAAAATGTCTCCATTTCTCCAGTGTCCTTTACCAAACTACCCTGCCAAATACTTTGAGGGCTATCTGCAACCACACTCTGCCACTACCATGCCTTCAAATTTGTACTGATAGGTGACCACACCTGCATCATCCAGGTAGAGAAGCGAGATGGGGTCGAGCTTTGTGGGGACACAGCAAGCTCTGGAAACAGTCTTCGGATTTTTAAGACTGACCAGAGTCTGGACAATAGCATGCTTGGTTGGAGTGACATGTTTGGTTAAGGGGTAAGTACAGACTCCGGTGCATTCATATGCCTCATAGCCCTGAGGTTCTAAAATCCAAGAGTCCCAACCAATGTCCTTAAAATCAACGTATAGGGAACTCTTCTTGCACTGGTTGCCCTTCGCGTTCCTCCGAATCCTGGAGGCTGTATCATAGATGAGGTTGGAGCGCATTTGGAGGAGAGCTTCTTCATCTGGTTCCTCTTCCTTTCCCATAGCCCCTAGATCCCCCCAGAGATCCATGAGTTCCAGCCCAAGGTTGTCATTCAAACCTGTGCTAGGCATCTCATGCTTGATCATTTCGTTTAGCTCCTGTTTTTCCCTTTTGCGATCCATGCTCTGGTCGTTAGAGAAAACGATGATGAGAGGTTTGTGCCTCTCTCCTGGACTCGTATCGATTTCCATGTCCCCTCCAGTGGCAGGGCCTTCAAACTCCGTCCCATTCTGCAAGTTCAGACTTGCAATATGAACCTCCAGTTTGTGGGTATTGCCATAGTTAGACCTGCGCCAGTGTTGCATGGCAGCAGTCATGTCAAAAGTCTCCCAGCCATTGTCGGTGCCATAAACCTGCCGTGATGCCAACTCAACTAGCTGCTCCGGTTCCTCTTCTTCGTCTCCAGACCAACTGTCATTCCTCTGAACCACCTCATAAACAGTCACCGTCCGGTCGACACCGGCGTAGAGGTGCCTGTCGATCTGGACCAGGGTGTAGAGACGGAGCTCAGCAGCCATAACCTGCTCATGGCTTGGGATAGAAATGTTGAAAAGCAGGGGGTGTCGTCTGACGCCACCAGGGCCCACGTTGCTTTGGGCGTAATCTGAGGAAGGCAGAAATAATAGCTTTTATTTATAAACAGAACCAGATTTAGAGCCTCATTGAGCAAGAACTTGAGCAAAACCATGAGACAGAGAGTAGTGCCTTTGGGTGTGGTCAGCGACTAATGTGCATACACAGAGTTACATCACTGTAAGTGCAGGCAGAAATGTAGACAGTGGTTACAAAATTAATAACTCGATTTATATTATGGCAAATTTAGTGTTTCTGTTTATCAAAACAAGCAGAAGCAAAACAAATATGTCAGTAAAACATGTGTATTATTACTATAAAAGGAACAGGTGGTGAAAAATATAGAACTAAACACACCCTTACCTTCATTTTTGAAGCTGCGCACGATATTTGCCGATGGCATGGATGTTCGGTCGTTAGCGAACCGGTTGTACAGCTCCAGCATGTACTCCGGAGGCTGCACTCGGGGCGATCCGGGATGCAACGGGGGTCCATGTCCTGACAGGTTGAAGGTCCGTAGAAACTGTCCCCGCAGGGTCTCCAGTAGATTTTGCATATCCATCTGACTGTCCTGCTCTAGAAGAGAAGGATCCACAACCCCTCCACGGCCATCATCAAGCCCAGGGGCAGTTCGGTGCCTCTCTGGGGAACTGATAGGACTGGCGTCCCCTGAGAAAATCCCTGAAAGGAGCAGGAAGAAAGACAGACAATGCATTGAGGTGGTGGATGTTGACCAAGCTTTGACTCCAACCATAGTTAGGAGTGCAAGAGGATGTATTAGCTGAAACCACTCTCAAAATGCAAAAGGCGAGTAAAAATTGGTAGATTTTCGTTTGAAGGTCCGAGGAAGAAAAAACTAAATCCAAGTTTAATAATTGTAAGTTATTCCTCTGGTGGTTTAGGTGATTCCTGGTATTAGTGAGATGAGTCCTGGTGTTGATCTAGAAGTTCAGGAACTCTGTCCTGTTCTGGGTGAAGATGGACACCGGTTGCAGGTTCCAGATCTCAGGTATTTATTTCCCTGTGCACCCTTCAGTCCGACTCTGAAGTTTGCAGAGTTTGGCTTGAAGGACAGCTTCATTGAGTTTCACTGTGGCATCTCTTTCTTCTTGTGTTTTCCTCTCTCACTCTCTCCCTCTCTCACTTCCTATCTCTTGCTTTCTCTTGGCCCTCTTATCTATAAGCTGGGAAGCTCTGCATTTTCACTGCTGATGGTCCCAGTGTATGTGTGTGTGCTGTTATCTACTTTATTTCCTTAATGAGGACTTTGTAAACATCGTTCTGATACCACCAGAAGCTGGGGTTTTTGTTGTTTGGGTGGGTGAGCCAGGGAAGAGACTCGGGCCTAATGTTTATTTATTTAACCAATGGTGTGCTTCCACTGAGGAACCACCATTTCATTGACCATTTCTTTCAGACAAGGCCTGCTGTTATTATTATTATTTTTTTTACTAGCATAAGAAACACAACTCATAAAAAACAATTTAAATGAAATGAAGTGTAAGGCCTGTGTCTAATTGGATATTTGTCTGTCAGTTTGTCTGCCCAGTGACAGACCAGGTAGACTGTCCAGGGTGTTTCACTGCCTTTTGCCCAATGAATGGTGCAGTGGGACAAGCTCCAGCACCCAGTCAAATTCCTCTTTCTCGTGTACAAGCACATTGGTCAATGAATCACTTCACTTAAGTGGCTTAGATAATAATGAGAGAGAAAGAGAGATGTTCTCAATTGTATATACAAATTGAGTTGTCAAGGCTAAAGTGGGAAAAATCATAATGTCCATTTGAAGTCCCTAAACCCTTGGGCTTAGTGTTTCCTATTTCTCTGGCATTTCTTCTTTTTTTCTTACTTCTTCAGCTGCAGATACTTTCAAACGTCAGATCTGATTGAAGTCAAAATACTTTCTTTTATCCAGCAACTGTTCAGGATCACATACGATTTACTGTCCGACGTTTGTAACGTCTTTAGAGTCGTATCAGTCCTAAGTTGTTCAAGCGTTGGCTCCCAGCGTATCAGTCCCTCAACGGAGTGTTTTTCTGCTCTTACACGTCAAACCAACAGCACTTTCGGAAGTGCTGGAAAACCCTTATCACAATTGTCCAGGGACTGACAAGACCTTCTAGTCAGAAGAAAACTCTGGAAACGATGAGGGGTTTGTCAAAAGCAGCCCTGTCTGGCCAGAATGCCTGACATAGTTTGAATTCTCAAAGGCATTGGCACACCACCGGCACGCCGCTTTCTGCTGATCGGGGAGCAGTTTAGGATCAACTAGTCCAAGTTAAAGGATTAGAGAGACATACTGAGATCAGTAGTAAATGTGGAGGACCATCACTTACCGAAGCAAAGGTCTAGCCCCGGGACCAGATACGCCGACACTGCTTTACGTGTGAATGATTAGAAATGACGCACAAGGTCAGGGGTCACGACGATAGACTCTTAAGAGGGTGTGTAGGAGATGTTTGACCTGGTGACCAATTGTTCCAACATTCCTCCTGCTAACCTTCTGCCTTTCCGTAGTCTGGTGACATACTGGTATACTACAGATTGCAGATGTGATGTTAACCGAACTTGACTGAACCTTCCAGAAAGATCATGTTCAAGCCTAGTCCAGAACAATCAGGACTCAAGGATGAGACATGGACAACAGATTGGGAACAGAGCAGTGGATGTTTTCTTATTGATCTCAAGCACGATATCCTCCACACCTCTGGGTCTGGATCCTCTGGTGTCTTTTGTTTTTCAATCGTTGTGACACTTCTCAGGCATCCCACTAACATCCTTACTTACGTAATATTTTCCCTGTGTTATTCATTGTTTGTTTCAAGTCATGTGATAACCTTTTATACTCACTCCCTCATTCGCTCACACGCAATCTCTGATCTCCAGGCCAGTCCTCATCTTTCTTACCAGTAGATGCTGACAAAATTTATATGGCTATAAAAATGACAACGATGTATAAAACACAATCTAAACATGCATTTGCTTGTTTAACCAGTGCTGCATGAGTCCTTACTTTGAGGATTTATGGCGTTATGTGGCTAGATGCAGATAATGTAATGAGTAATAAAACCAGTGTTACTAAAGACTTTGAAGTGCTTGTGGGAATTTTTACTTCAGTTTGGCCTGTGAAAACATTTACACACCAGTTTATAAAAGAAAAGCACACACTGGAATGTCAGAAAAACTGGTACACCAGTCTAAAACTTGGTAGGTCCACCATGGGGAAGGCACTCAGGTGGGAACTGCAAAACCCCAACCTCAGGTGAGTGTTCCTCAAACCATAATGTGGCATCCCTAGACACGTGGTGGTGCATCGTCTTGTGAAAGTGAAGTGAAAGTGAACTATTTGCCTACTGTGTTTGCACACAGAGGAATGTGACCTCCGCATTTAACCCAT
>JAOVVF010000028.1:1169688-1180590 GCA_028565595.1 Duopalatinus emarginatus
ATAATAATAATAATAATAATAATAATAATAATAATAATAATAATAATAATAATAATAATAATAGTTGTTGTTGTTGTTGTTATTAATAGTAGTTATTTTATATTTAATTATTACTCTCTTGGTTTTTGTATGTCTAAATCCTAAGCAGTATTAATGGGTAATTGAGTGTGTGAGCATGACGCAGCATCCCGGTTAATAGCCAGGCTAATGGACAGCAGATTTCCTCATTAACACACTTATCTAATTCTACTAAATAAATTTAACATCTTCAAAGTTGAATCATTTGAGGTCAGTATTGTATTAATTATTGCTGTTGTTTCAGAACCGATGCAGGTATAAAATCATTACACAGACAGAATGAAGTTGGTTGATAAACAGCTTTATTTGGCTTTGAGAGACTTGAGCAGCTCTTACGTTCTCAGTGGAAGACTAAAGCTCATCTGATACAGTGTGAAAGTGGAAACGCATTTTTTTCACTGTTAAGGCAAATCCAGTCCCTACTACTTCTCTTTACTTACACACCAGCAAAACATCTATTCTGGCTTCTTACAGCAAGCTCTAATAGATAGACCATGCAGACAAACTCAACCTCCTGTCGACTTAAACATTTCAAGCAGACGATGAAAAGTGATTCTGTGATACAGCTGCTTTAACATGACTAAGTGAAAAGACCACGCCTCCTCCAGTGGGACTGACAGAACTAGAGGCCACGCCATCTTCAGTGTAACTGACAGAAATAAAGGCCACGTCTCCTTCACTGTGTCTAACAGAAATAAAGGCCACGCCTTCTTCACTGTGACTTACTGAAATAAAGGCCACACCTCCTTCACTGTGACTGACAGAAATAAAGGCAACGCCTTCTTCAATGTGAGTGACAAAAATTAAGGCTATGCCTCGTTCACTGTGACTGACAGAAATAAAGGCCATGCCTTTTCCCTGGGATAGAAATGTACAGAGGGCACACCTCCTTTAATAGGACTATTAGAAATAGAGGCCACGCCTACTTCACTGTAACTGACAGAAATAAAGGCCACGCCTCTTTCCCTGGGATAGAAATGCACAGAAGTCACACCTCCTTCATTCTGACTCACAGGAACTAAGGTTACTCCTCCTCCACTGTGACTGATGAAAATAGAGGCCACGCCTCCTTTACTGGCACTGACTGGTACAGAGGCCACACCTCCTTTAGGCTGCAAGTGTTTTGTGATGCCACCACTGGTGTGTTGTGAGCGCTAGCCAGCCACGTGCGAGTCTCTGTGTGCGTTTATACAATGAGGTAACCTATTCGCCGTTGCTAGGAGACCGTCTCTTTGTCTCCTTGTCATGTGCAGACGTTCTGACCCGTCAAAACCAAACGTCGTCTCTTAAAAACGTGTCAGGATCCAAACAAGGCTTCAGAAGATGTTTTTAAAATGTGGCTGTTTGTGTGATTGAAGTCAACAGGAGGCGGGGTTTTACTTTTCTAATAAAATAGCAGACTTGATTCATTTGGACTCGGACGATGATAAGCAGCAGCTGCTATTCTTTAACTATATCGTTCTTGAATTGACTGGATGAACACTTTTCCCATCAGTCTAATTTGGTATAAAGGTTATACTAGTGATAGTTTAGGCCACACCCACTGTCTTTGAACTGTAGCCAGAAATTTGAACGAATTCTCAAACACTTCAATCTCGCAGTTGATTAACATTCGGCTCGCAAAGTAAATTTGTGGACCTGGAAGAGAATAGTCATGCTAGATCAAATTTCAGAATGTCTAGAATTTTCTGCTAAATACAGACAGACAATCGGAAAAAGTTAAAGAAAATAAAAAGCTTTCAGAATTATATTTCTGTATTAATTAGATATTATGTAGGTAATAACATTATTAAGTGAAAACGAAAAAGGAAGCTAGCTAATGCTATTTGAAGATTAATAAACAAACAACAAACAAATATTCCTGTAAGATATTTGTAATTAGATTAAATCCTAACATTTATTATTTTATAACAAATATTTTAATACTAAATTAATATTAATAACAAATTATGCAATCTATATAATTAGTAATTATTGCTAATAATAATAATAATAATAATAATAATAATAATAATATATTAATTCCTTATGGATAATTGAAGCTAATTTTACGTTACCTCATTTTGGGCTTCTACATAATTATTAATGTTAGTTTATAAATCACCTTGTGAATTCTCTGTAACATTATTAACGTGTAGTTTGGCTGACAAAAAATTATTCTAGCTAATGTTTTTAGGGAGAATATAATTCTTTATAATTATAAGAAATCATATAATTAAAGGTAACGTGCATTATTCAGAGAGAATCTTTGTGTTTCTGTAAAGACAAATTAGTATTCGTGTATGAAATTTGAATATCATTATTATTATATTTACAGCTAATAAAAAGTTAGCTAATTTTGGGCTGCTACATAATTAAGGTTATGTCTGGTTTTTTTTGTTGTAAGAATTAGTTTCCTTCATTTTAAAAACTTTATTCTTATTTATTATTTTTAGATCTAACATTAAGTTACCTAATTCTGGGCAGCTCTGTACTTAATGTTACATGTAGCTAGTTAAAAATGAGCTCGTGATTTCATCTAGGATTATCAGTTAGCACTATAGTCGAGTTTGATTTTTATTTCTGTTACTGATGATTTTAGAAAGTACACAATACTGAGTGATGGTGTCTTTGTGACTGGATGATTTGGTAAGGTAAAAGTGCTGTGTAAGGCTTTAATATAGGGGGGACTATAACTGTAGCAGCTCAGGTATCTACAGCCCAGTAATGCAGTCATTTCCACCCACATGTTAAGTTTACAAATCAGCCCAGTTTCCTGGGTCAACATCCGAACCCAACATCACTGGGTTAAAACAGCTGATGGTGAGTTCATCCATGTTGAACCCAGAGCTGGGTTACTAACCCGTATATCATAAACTGTTGCTACAATAAGGCTCTTACTGAACATTCAGTGGTCAGTGTGGACATCAGTGTGGAGGTCAGTGAGGAGGTCAGCGAGGAGATCGATGTGGAGATCAGCGTGGAGGTCAGCGTAGAGGTCAGTGTGGAGATCAGCGTGGAGGTCAGTGTGGAGGTCTGTGAGGAGATCAGTGTAGAGATCAATGTGAAGATCAGTGAGGAGATCGGTGTGAAGATCAGCAAGGAGGTCAATAAGGTCACCATGAAGAATGAAATGCAGGACATCACTGCCTAAATGGGTGATGAAGATGCAGGTGAAGTTGATACTGTATTGATTGCGATGTGCAAATAAGATTAGAGTCTGGATTGGTGTGTGGAAGGCTGGAGAGGGGGTGTGTCTTTACTTGCTCTTTTCTTCTTTACTGCTCTCAACTTTGCTCTCAGCCTTGGTCTCAGTTTTGCTCTCAGGTTTGCTCTCGGATTTGCTCTCAGTTTTGCTCTCGGGTTTGCTCTCGGATTTGCTTTCGGGTTTGGCCTCATCCCCTTTATCTTCACTCTTCTTCTCTTTCTCATCCTTCACTTTCTCTTTCTCTTTCTCTTTCTCCTTCTCTTTCTCCTTTTCTTTCTCCACCACCTTCTCCTCCTTCTCCTTCTCCTTCTCTTTCTCCACCACCTTCTCCTTCTCTTTCTCCTTGTCCTTCTTCTGCTCTTCTTCCTGCTCTTTCTTCTCCTTCTTCTCTTGTTCTGGCTCCTTCTGCTCTATCTTCTCTCCTTCCTGCTCCTTCTCCTCTTCCACTTCCACCTCCTCTTCCTCACCCTGGTCTCCTTCCTCTCCTTGCTCTTCTTGCTCTCCTTCCTCTCCTTCCACTCCTTCCTCGCCTCCTTTTTCTTCCTCTTCTTCTTCATCTTCTTCTTTCTCTTCTTCTTTTTCCTCTTCTCCCTCCTTCTCCTTCTCTTCCTCCTCCTCCTCTTCCTCTTCCTCTCCCTCTCCTCCTTCCTCCTCAGCTGCTGCTTCTTCTTCTTCCTCTTCTTCTTCTCCTGCTTCTACTTCTTCCCTTTCTTCTTCCTCTTCCTTCTCTTCTGCTTCCTTCTCATTTTCCTCCTCACTCTTGGTTTTGGCCATGCTCCTCCTGTAGGTACCCAGAGTGTAAGCACGTCCTGCCGAGTAGGAAACAGCAGAGTAGGCGGGATGAATCGAGGTCACGCCCACACTGCTCACACTGCTCACACCGCCCACACTGCCCAGGCGGAACTCTTCACCCTCCAGTAACTTCCTGTAAAGAATCAAAGCAACAAAAAAATTGAGTCATACACTAAAATTTTTATCAGATAATATTTGTTTTCATGGCTTGCTCATGCTATTCGGGGTTGCTATGGTTACCTGAATGCCAACCATTTTGTGTCATGCTAGCCAGTTAGCTATATTTAATACATTTTCAAATAAAAATGTCAACCATGTCATAATGCTAAAATGTATTAGTGATATGGTTCATAAAAGTCACACAAACACTGTTGCTAGGCAACAACTAGCTACTGAGTGAACACGAACAATTTAGCTAGCTAACATTAGGTAAACAAAGTAAAGAGAAAGTGATACGAGGCATAACCGTCTGGAATATCATTTACCTGAGATATTTACCTGTGATACATAAATAAGAAAAGACTCCATATGAATAGAGTTAGAGTGAAGTGTGTGCGTCTCACCTGTAGGCGGCGATCTCGATGTCCAGCGCCATCTTGACGTTCAGCAGGTCCTGATACTCACGTAGGTGACGGGACATTTCTCCTTTAGTGCTGTGAAGAGCATCTTCTAGCTGAGCGATCGTTTCCTGTCCAGGGCAGACCATACACTCCCAAATATTACAGCTCAATTACAGACAATTATAATAATATTCATAATAGTCAAATATTAATAATAAATTATAAAAAGTTAATAATAATAATAATAATAATAATAATAATAATTAACATGTAATATACATTTGCAGTACACTTTATTAATTTGTTTGTTTACTGGAAAATATTTATTTATTTGTTTTTTTTTCCTATTTATTTTATTTTGTAACATTGAACAGCATACAATAATAAAAAAAAATCATGCTGATTTAATTCAAGCTTATTAAAGTGTTCCTCTAATAAATTATTGTATATTCAACATATTAAGCATTTTAATATCTCATTTTTAAGTGTAATATAAACAAATATTTAAACTAATATTTTATTTAACAGTCAATGCGTATTAAAGTATAAACTATTTATTATGTATGATGAGCATGTGGTCTGTTTTTAAAACAAATTAATATAATAGTTTGAACAGTATAAAATATTACAATGGTACAGTATAATAATTATACATTATATTTAAATAATTTAAATATTTAAAGACATTTTTAATAGATTAATTTGATATATTGTAACCCGTCTCGTTCTGACCTGCAGATCTCCGATCTCTGTGCTGTGACGATCCTCCATCTCAGCTAGCTGGCGCTCGAGCGCCTCGTTGTGACTGCGTAGGGCTTCGATCTCCAGCGTACGTGCCTGAACCTGGCGCCTGCATGCACTCAGCTCGTCTCTGGTCTGTTTGATGGCATCAGAGTCGCGCGCTGTCACCTCGGTCACGGTGGCGAACTTGGAGCGGTACCAGTCCTCTGCCTGCTGCTGGTTCCGTGAGGACAGAACCTCATACTGTGCCCGGATGTCCCTCAGAGCCACAGTGAGGTCCGGTTTACTCAAGTCCATCTCCACACATACCTGAAATTTAAAGGAGCGGTAAGTAACTTAGCTGATATCCTCTTTATGCTAATACTATATACTTTACTACATTAACTAGATTTTTAAATCAGGCTTCTGTGTAAAACTGATTTGTTAGGCGTGACCTCTCAATAGCCCAGAATGTGATGCTACTGAATATGTTCAGGTCTTCACCCAATCAGGTCCAATATGCAAATGAATAGAGGGTAAAATTGGTACCAGTCACCGAAGCTTGGAATCTGTGTGCTGAACCATCTAGCTAACATAGCTAATATCTGCAATAAACAAACCGGTTGCTATGGTGACATTATATTACCTTCATGGGTTTAAATGCTGTATAAACGAGTCACTAAAAATAAACAAAAAATGTGAAACTTTGACACAATTGTGAACTAGTTTAGTAGCAATTTTAGCAATTATCCAGCTTGCTGACCTAGCTAATATCAGCGACATTGGACACTTTGGGGAAGACAGGAGGACATAAATACATGAATCTTTATAGTTTTGAATTGGAATAAATGTTTTTAGCCCATTGTATTAGTTTTCTACAGCATGTGTTACACATTATAACAGTTTATTATAATACATTTGGGGAAACCTATTTAGCTCACAGTAAATTCATCAGTGCAGTAACATGTAACTCATCAGACTTTAACATGGTAACGTCTCTGCGTGTCTAACAATGCCCGTGTGTGTGTGTGTGTGTGTGTGTGTGTGTGTAATTCTGCAGTGGACTGTATGCTGCAGTGATGGTGCTGCAAGGTGAGATGTGACTAAAACTATAAAAGTGCTGATTCAGGACCACACGCCCCACACGAGTGACGATGCTGCCAACAAGCTTTGACACAACAAAATCCGCAGTGCTGAATCACACACTTACACACCACTACATCTCTTACTATTACTAATAATTTGTATTAAAATTGAAAATGATGCTAAGGTTATGTTTTGACATAACATAACATTTAAAAACAAAAGCAATAATAATAATAATTATTAAATAATATTAATAAATTAAAATAATAATAATATTAATACTAATACACATTAATAATAATAAGTAATAGCAATAATACACATTATTATTATTATTGTTATTATTATTATTATTATTATTATTATTGCTAGTTATTAATATTAAAATTAAATATCACAATGTTTTTTCCACTAAAAGTGGAAAAAAATAACTTTTATTGTTATTATTATTATTATGTTTATTTATTATTATCTTTATTTATGATGATGATTATTAATATTATTATGTTAAACATAGGCTATTATGTTTATTTATTTATATGATGTTTATTTATTTATATTATTCTCAGTACCTGAGACGCTTGCAGTGACGCCTGCAGCTCGCGCACTTCTTCATCGTGCACTCTTCGCGCGAAGTCGATCTCGTGCAGCAGGGACTCCACCCTCTTCTGGAGCTCGAGCTGGTGCAGCGCCGCGTCCTCCGCCTCCTTGCGGCAGCGCTGCAGCTCTCTCGCGGCCTCGTCGCGCAGGCGACTCTCCTCGCGCAGTTTCTCCTGGGCGCGCGCGAGAGCCTCGCCGAGGTGCGCGTTCTCGAGCTGCGCGCGGCTGCGGTCGCGCTCCAGCTGGTCGGCGCGCTCGCGCAGTTCGCGCAGCTCGCGCTCGTACAGGTCCCTGAGGCGCGCGGGCTCGGAGCCCAGACTGCGGCGCAGAGACTCGGCCTCGGTCTCGAGCGCGCGGTTTTGCTGCTCGAGCTCGCGCACGCGCTCGATGAAGGCGGCGAAGCGGTCGTTGAGGCCCTGCAGCTGCTCCTTCTCGTTAGTGCGGACGATCTTCAGCTCCGTGACAGACGGCGCCGTGTGCGCGAGATCCGCCGCGTCCAGCGCAGACGAGGTGAAACCGGCGCGGCCCCGGTAACCGCCGGCGTGAACCCGGTAACCCGCCGAGGACCGGAGCGGAGCCGCGGGAAGCCGAGAAGAGTCACCGAAAAACTTCCGGTAGGAGCTCGTGGAGTAAACGTCGCTATGGCAACTCATGATGCTGAGGAGAAAAGACGCGAAGAGAAACACAGAGGAGGAGAAAGAAAGAGAGAGAATGGAGAGAGGAGAGAGTGCGAGCTTTATATACAGAGAGAGAGAGGGGGGGGGAGGGAGGGGTGATACAGAAAACTGATGAGACAGAAAGAAGGAGAGAAAAGAGGGATGGGACGGAGAGGGAGGGAGGGAGAGAGAGAGAAACTGATGAGAGAAAAAAGGGATGGGACAGAAAAAAACTATGATAGAAGAAATAAGAGAAGAAGAAAAGAAGAGAGAAAGGATGGAGAGTGAAAAGAAGGAGAGGAGGATGAAAGGGAAAACTGATGAGAGAGAATGAAGGAGATAACAGAGGGATAGGAGAAAAAGTATGATGAGTGAAGAGGGATAAGAGGGAAAGGTTGGAGATGGGAAAAGGATGAGAGAAGGGCGAGAGAGAGAGAGAGAGAGAGGATGACAAAAGAGGATAAGAATAAAACAAAGAGATAAACGACAAGAGGAGAAACAAGAATTATCTATCTCTCCATTATCTGTTCTGAATGTTCTACAGTTCCATATAAAACCTTTACGGTTCTCCCAGGGTGAGAAACAAAAGAATGCTTCAAGGTTCTAGATAGTTCTTAGAGGTGTGTGTGTGTGTGTGTGTGTGTGTGTGTGTGTGTGTGTGTGTGTGATTATAGCTCTGATGTTGGGTGGAGACTTCATCCACTGCTGCAGTCTCAGTGTGTGTGTGTGTGTGTGTGTGTGTGTGCGGGCTGCACCTCTCCGCCGCAGTGGAAGAATATGGAATGAGATGACGAGGTCTCCTCGACCCTGAATCTGCCCCAGTCTGGTCTAAATATCGATCACATACAAACACACACGTACGCACACACACACACACACACACACAGAAGAGTGAGCAGAAAATTTATGCCTCAATAAGTCAGGTTTTGAGTCAGGATTATTAAAACGACAAATTAGAAGGGATTCTTAATCGTTACTGTGTGTGTGTGTGTGTGTGTGTGTGTGTGTGTGTGTGTGTGTGTAACATAATGCTGATCAGCACTTTTTAGAAACGCCTGAGACAGGACATTTAGCCTCCGCCTGGGAGATAGAGATGGCTCGAAGACCTGAATCAGGCTATTCTGAGAGACAGTGTGTGTGTGTGTGTGTGTGTGTATGTGTGTGTGTGTGCAGGAAGTAGAAGCCAAAGCAAAAAAAAAAAACCAAGATGGCAGAGTGAACAAAGAGTAAGTGGAATTTAATATTTGCTCATCTTGATCGGGATCCTGGTCTGATCCTGGGAACACTGGGACATGAGGCTGGAATACAACCTGGATGGTGTTCCTTTGTTTCATTGTTCCTTTGTATAAGCTGTGCTTGTCAGATGATAAATTATTATTTTAATTAGACTATTATTAGATGTTCCACAATCAATTGTGATGTTACTAGTAAAAAGTGGAAGCATTTACTCTAACTAAGCAAGAATAAGGTGCGGTCAGTGGGGTCACTGAGTATGTTATTGAGTCTGCAGAGTCCCAAACCTCCTCTGGCATTAACATCAGCACAAAAACTACACCAGGAGCTTCATGGCATGGATTTACATGGCCGTGCAGCTGCATGCAAGACTTACATCACCAAACACAATGTCAAGCATCAGACTGATGAATCACACTTTTCTATCTGACAGTCTGATGAGTCTGAGTTTGGTGAAAGTGAAAGTGAAAATGAACTATTTGCCTACTGCGCTTGCACACAGAGGAATGTGACCTTCACATTTAACCCATCCCTGCAGCGAAACACACACACACACACCAGTGAACACTAGGGGGCAGTGAACACACTTGCCCAGAGCAGGGGGGCAGCCCCAAACCATGGTACAGTTGGGGGAGTTAGGTGCCTTGCTCAAGGGAACCTTGCCTGGGACCTTCCAGTCATGAGACCGGTTCCTTAACCACTTGGCTACTGCTGCCAGGAGAACGTTACATGTCTGACTGCATTGTACCAGCTGTGAAGTTTGCTGGTGGAGGGATAACACAATGAGGTTGTTTTTCAGAGTTTGGTCTTAGACCCCTTCGTTCCAGTGAAAGAAAAAATCTTAATCATCTTAAAAAAATCTTAAAATCTTAATCTAATGCTTCATCATACTAATACTTTAGACAACTGTACGATTCCAACTTTGTGGGAACTGTTTGTCGAAGATCCTTTTCTGCTCGAGCATGCTTGTGCACCAGTGACCAAATCAGGGTCCGTCATGTCATGGTTGAGTGAGTCTGGTGTGGTTGTGGAAGAACTTGACTGGCCCTCACAGAACCCTGACCTCAACCCCATCACACATCTTTGGGAACTAGATGAACTGGAATGGAGATTGTGATCCAGGTCCTCTCGTCCAAGATCACGGTCTGACCTCACAAATGCTCTTCTGGATGAATCAGCAAAAATTCCCACAGACACACTGCAAAATCTTGTAGGAAACCTTCTCAGAAGATTGGAAGCTGTTGCAAAGGGTCCAAGTCCATATTAATGCCTATGCATGATAAAGTTCATATAGTGTACACTGAAGTGCAGGAAAAACTGGTACAGACTTGACATACTTGAACACTACCTACTAGCTTGGAGTGAGTATATACTATTTAACCACTAAACTAGTATACACTTCTAGTATGCGAGTGTGTAGTATGCACACCACCTCGGAGGCATTTAACGTCAGGCTCGGATAGTGTGCTGGTGGAGCATACTAGAAAATCTCTCCTGACCTGGTAGGACATCCAGGAACATTTAACATACTACCTGATACATACTAGGTATTAGGACGCACTACATCGTGTCGCATACTGGACTCGCATTCTAACTAGTATGGGAGTATGTCATTTTGAATGCAGTCTATGTGTGTCTCCTTTCTGACCACCAGTTCATATCCTGTATTAACCAGATCTCACTGTTATTGAACACATCTGGGAACGCCATGTAACACACTATGAAACACAGAAATCAGAATCACTAGCTGCCTTTAAATGCTGATGAATACTGAGTACTGTAGTTATGAGTACTGTAGTTATGAGTACTGTAGTAATGAGTACTGTAGTAATGAGTACTCTAGTTATGAGTACTCTAGTTATGAGTATTGTAGTTATGAGTACTGTAGTTATGAGTATTGTAGTTATGAGTATTGTAGTTATGAGTACTCTAGTTATGAGTATTGTAGTTATGAGTATTGTAGTCATGAGTATTGTAGTTATGAGTATTG
>JAOVVF010000028.1:1201004-1212648 GCA_028565595.1 Duopalatinus emarginatus
AAGCTGATGAAGCCAGCTCACAATCACATGCACACACACACACACACACACACACACACACACACACACACACACACGCATACACACGCACAGGCATTACATTCTGTTCTGTACTGGAATACTGAAGTTTCCCTCCCTGACCACAACACACGCGTTGGCATATAAATAGCGCTGACCCTGGGTTCCCCTTATCTGTCGTTCATCCAGTTATCTCTTATTACATGTCACAGAAACACACACACACACACACACACACACACACACACACACCACAACAGAAGCTTGAAAACGTCTCATCATCAGACACTGCTGTAAACGTGTAAATCAGATTTTATACTGTGATAACATTCGGACTCTGAATGTTGAAACCTTCCACAGACTGAGGCTGAAACGTCCTGAATTACCCATAATGCCGTTCGACTGTCTGCTGATAGCGGTGCAGTGGGACTGAATGCTGCATTGTACTAAAGGTCGTAACTTGTAAATCCCTGTAAAGATTTCCTGTTAGGAAAAAGTTGGATTTCCTAGACCCAGGAACCACGCACAATGTCCAAGATGGCCGCCGCCTCCATATGTTTGTAGATGACACTAAATCCTGCTGTGTCCTAAATCACATCCATGCAGACCATCTTTATTAAACTATTAACATAAGACTGTCTCCACCAGATCATCTCCATTAGACCACCTTCGTCATACCATCTACATCACACCATCTCCATCAGTCCATCTTTATCAGACCATCTCCATCAAACTGTTTGATAATAAGATTGTCTCCATCAGATCACCTTTATCAGATCATCTCCATCAGACCACCTCCATTACACCACCTCCATCAGACCATCTACATTAAACTGTTTGATAATAAGATTGTCTCCATCAGACCACCTTCATCAGACCACCTCCATCAGACCACCTTCATCAGACCACCTCCATCAGACCACCTCCATCAGACCATAGCCATTAAACCACCTTGATCAGACCATCTTAATCAGACCATATCTATTACACCACCTTTATCAGACTATCTCCTTTAAGCAGACTATCTTCATCAGACCATCTCCATCATACTATTTCTATTAGACCATGTCTATCAGAGTATTTAGATCAGACCATCTTTGTCAGACTATAGACATCTCTGTCAGATCACCCCATCTGACTATTTACTCCATCAGACGACCATGATCAGACTATCTTCATCAGACCATCTCCATCAGACTGTTTACTTCATCAGATGACCGTGATCAGACCCTGTTAATGTCTCCTTCACACTGGACTGTGTGTGTCAGAGAGGTGCTGATTATATTAACACTACTCTTTCTGAAGCCTTTCAACCGGGCATCAATATCAGAGAGGAGCTACGACCTGAACACAGCCCACGTTAATACCACGTAAAAAATTCAAAGCTTCAGTGTGCATAATGAGGCGATGAACAGAACAATAAGCTCCTTCCTGTTCAGAAGGAAGAGGAGGAGAAGTGCCAGAGGGGGAGGATGGGAGGATGAAGAGACCTGGGGAAGTGAAAGGTGGTTGAGTAATTAACAGGAGTGGGGGGTGGAGGAGAAGGGTGGGAGTGTGTTGCGAACATCGGAGCACCATGTGTGTGTGTGTTGTACAATGTGGCCCTTCACCGGAGTGGCACTTGATGGCGATGAGCAGCAGGACGATAACAAGGACAAGGCCGTGGTCTGGTGGCTCAGACAGACGCTCAACAATCAGCGCTGCGTTAAAGTGGACGAGCGTCGACTCTGTGACTAATCCGTCCCTGAAACATCATATCTCTAAACACATGTACAGGTGACACGTCAAGTATAAACTACGCTGCGTTAGGTTGCTGCAGGAAACAAATCAACAACACGGTGGGCGGAGACGAGGCGGAGTTACTGCTGTGATCGAACTGGTTTATTCTTCTTGTACTTCTATACTGTGTTAAACAGTGCCACGTTTCATCCACGTCACGTGTCACAGTTTATCCACGTCGCATTTAGTCAACTTTGCACTTTAGAGTGCGTTAACGTCGCACGTTTACATTTCATCTTTGCCACGTTTAAACTTTCATCCGCGTCACGTTTTACGGTTCATCCACGTCACATTCTTATGGTTCATTTACGTCACAATTTACATTTCATCCGCATCACGTTCACATTTTATTCACATCACGATTTCATTTCATCCACGGCGGGTTTTACCCTTCATTCACGTTACATTGAACAGCTCATCCACGTCACATCCCAACTTTCATCCAGGCCACGCTTCAAGTTTCATCCACGTCACAGTTTACCGGTCATCCACGTCATGTTTTACATTTTACCCAAGGCACATTTACACATTATCCACATTATACTGCACATTTCATCAATGTCACGTTTTACTGGTCATCCACGTCATGCTCAACTTTCATCAATGTCACGTTTTATAGTTCATCCACACTACACGTAACGCGTCGTCTACATCACACTTCAAGTCACCCTGCACGTTTTATCCACATCACGTTTTGCGTTTCACCCACGTTACGTTCACAGCTTATCCGTGCCACATGTTACATTTCATCTATAGCTATAAACAAGCCTTCCCTCTGACACTGGAGACTCCTTCCATAAACATCAAACGTGCTCTCGTATGTTATCAGAGACGTTTGGTTCATGTTCCTGTAAATAAGCTGTTGCTAAGGAAACAGTAACAAACCCTGAAAAGCACATTAATGTAAACCTGAAACCTGACTTGAAGCTTTGCTGCTTTACTGACCAATCAGAATCCAGAATTCCACCAGACGTATTTTATATATAAACAGAGATCTTTACCACAGACCGTACAAGACTAAAAAGATAAAATGATGGATTTACGTCTGATTACAGAAATGTGAAGCATTTATTTCCAGACTGAGTCTATTTAATAAAATACGACTGCTAACTGTTTATTACTGTGTATATAAATAAATAAATAAACGTCAGACTAATACCATGCTCTGGGGTCAAGGTAACACATTAGTCTGTATTCATCAGGTGAAAATCTCATCTACTGAATGGAATCAAGCACATCCCCAGTCTCTCTCTGCCTCTCTTTCACTCATTCTCCATCTCTACATCTCTCTCTCTCTACCTCCCAGTCTGTCTCCCTCTATCTCTCCATATATTTCCCTCTCTCTCTCTCTCTCTGCATCTTTCTATCTCTCTGTTTCTCTCTCTCTCTCTCTCTCTACCTCTTTCCATCTCCCCGTCTCTGTTTCTTTCTCCCTCTCTCTCTCTCTCTCTCTCTTTCCATCTTTCTATCTCTCCGTTTCTATTTCTCTCTCTCTCTGCCTCTTTCTATCTCTCCATCTCTCTCTCTGCCCCTTTCTATCTCTCCATCTTTGTTTCTCTCTTTCTCTGTCTCTCTCTCTGCCCCTTTCTATCTCTCCGTCTCTCTTCATCTCTCTCTCTCTCTAATACTGTACTCTTTAGAGATGATGATGTCTATGATATGATATTGTTAGACATCATGACAGCAGAAGGGATACACACTTACACACACACACACACACACACACACACACACACACTCGTGTCTATGAGGAAGGATGACGATGTTTTTCTCCTGCACGGTGCAGGTACAGAAGGAGGAGCTCCAGTCTAATTGTGAAAATGTGAAACTGAAAGGAATAAAACAGGACATTATTTACGAGTAAATCACCTGATCAGGTGTGTGGAGGGAAAAAAATGAAACTGAAGAAACTGAAAAATCGCATTAATAAAATATAGAACTCTAACACTGTAGACTGAAATCCTAGAAAAACAAATACAGACTAAATAAAAATATACAGACAGGTGGTGACTCCATACAGGTGTGAGGTTTGTTTATCTGGCATTGGGACCCCTGGTACATCTACAAACATCTCTGACAGGTGAACACTGTGTGTGTGTGTGTGTGTGTGTGTGTGTGTGTGTCTCCTTTCTGATGATGCCCCAACTGGGACCTTAGCCACTTCAGTATATATATGAACAAGTATATAGTGTGTATACTGAATGTGTCTACGGTGTATATAGGTGTACACTAAAGGCATATACTGTGTATATAGGTTTATACTGAAGGTGTATACAGTGTATATAGGCTGAATCTCTCTACAGTGTATACAGTGTATATAGGTTTATACTGAAGGTGTATACAGTGTATATAGGCTGAATCTCTCTACAGTGTATAGTGTATATAGGTTTATACTGAAGGCGTCTATAGGTTTATACTGAAGGCGTATACAGTGTATACAGGTTTATACTAAAGGTGTATATAGGTTTATACTGTAGGTATCTATAGGTTTATACTAAAGGTGTATATAATGTATATAGGTGTATACTATAGGTGTAGTGATATACTATAAGATTTTTTGTTTATCTTTCCGAGTATGAAGTGAATCTTGGCTCGAGCGCCGCCGGTGACAGAAATAGAGGCCGGGTGTAAAAACCTGCTGACGGGCGGAGTAACACACTGGAGCTCTCCTGGGGAGATTTTCTGGCGTGCACTACTGATGCTAATAGCGTTTTAAGCGGCTGATTGGGCGTCTTGCGTGTGTCACATTTACCAGAAGAAGCAGACTAGCTGTGGGTTTAAAAAAATGATGGGTAAGTCATCGCGTGATCACATGGACGGTAAAGCCGCGTGTTTCGTCAAAATATGTACGTGGCAATGTACTGAGGCCTGACCGTCACAAACGGGTCATGTAGTAAAGCCCTGAATCCGAACTATTAGCTCCAAATGACTCCTTAAATGACTCCTCAAATGACCAGTGCATAAGTATTGCATGCATATTTAATATATATAAGTGCATGCCTTGTCCATACATGTTTAATGCATACATATTTGTGGTAGATATCTAGTGCATAAGTATGCACCTTAGTGCATATGTGTTTAGTTCATAGATATAAAGTGCACATGCATGTGCACAAGCGGATTCTGGAAGTGATTTGAATGTGTATGATGCACATGTAGGTGTGTGTGTGTGTGTGTGTGTGTGTGTGTGTGTGTGTGTGTGTGTGTGGGCTACACGTCTGAGACTAGGTCACATGCTTACCTGCTGCTGCAGTTCTTCTTGCTTTTATTTTTCCGTTTGGAGCCGTCCCTGTCTTTGTGGCTGGTGAAGGGTAACATCGAGGCGTACCCGTGTTCTGCTTCTGCAAAATAATGAAATAATTAATTATACATTTTTGCGCATCAATCAAGGCAAGACATGGTCTCGTGCAAAACGGTGAACTGTCGGGTATCTGTCTGTAAAACAGAAAAAAATAAAAATAAAAAAAGGAGTCACAGTGTTCTGCTTTTGGGTCAATGATGTCATCTGAACTGGAGTAAACCCAACAGCCCAAACCACAACACATGCAAAAGGAGGAGGAGGAGGAGAAGGAGGAGGAGGAAGATGAAGTGCTAGGAAAACCTCAATCAGGACTCAATATAAAAATATATATATACATATATATATATACCCCATATAGGGCAAGAAGGCAAAAAAAAAAAGCCAATGCACGCGCGCACGAACGCGCGCGCACGAAGACGTGTGCATGCAAAGCGCAGAAAATGAATCACGTGAGACTTGCGAACCAGGGACAACAACAAATAAACAAATAAGCAAAAATGTTAAATATATGCAAAAACAAACAAGCGTGCAATTCCGAGTGAATTAAATGCATTTGTTTTTTATTTGTGATCAACCACACACACACACACTGCGCGTGCATGCATGCAAAACAAAAACAATGCATGCAATATAAATATAAAGGTAAATATAAATGTTTGTAAACACGTTAAACTGTGCATTTTTTTTTTTACCTCTTTCTCTACGATCAAGATACTCAGCAGCTTCGATCAACATCTGCACCATCCCGATGGCGGCCATGTTCAACAATAACACCGAGGTTATAAAGAATGTGAAGAAATAAAAGAAATGATAATAAAAATGATGAAAGGAGAAATGTTGTAGCTGTTGTTGCTGCTGTTGTTGTTTGTGTTGTTGTTGTCGCGCGCGCCCGTGTCGGTTAGAGAGAAGAGTTAGGGGGAAAAAATAACCGGAAAATAAAATCTAGCTCAGTGACAGCATGAGGAAAAAAATATTCTGTGAGGAAAATCTGTTTTAGAAAATGTTTAAGTGTTTTTATGAAGTAATTTTTGTTTTGTTGGTTATAGAGTTGGCTCCCAAATGACGTGTCAACTCCGAGCTAGCGCTGCTAATCGTGCTGTGGAGCTCTATTTATTTAATTTTTTTAAGACAAGTGGGAAAAATATAATGCACAAAAAATATTGATGTAAATTAATAAAGTGCGAGTGAAAAAAAACAAGTAATAAATTTTTTTTTTTTTAAATTAACCTGCTTTAAATGAAGTGGTAAAAACAAAAACAAGCCTCTAAAAGAAGATTAGCCCCAAACTGCATTAAATATATTTAATTAAAAAGATTCAAGCCCGATTTTACCACATCAGCACTTTTTAAAAATATTTTACTTAATGAAAATAAACCTAAACGAGCTGCTATTTCATCTAAAAAATTAAAAATAAACACAAAGTACCAGACTTCGTGTGAAAAAAACACCACAAACTGAACTAAAACCAATCAGACTAAGCTACATTATCAACCATTCGATGTTAGCTTCAGGTTAATGTTGTTATTTAAATTATTTTATTAGCGATATTATAAAAAACTGAGCTAGTTCAATGATAAACGTCGCTCTGTGCAGGCAGCTGAGACGGTTGTGAAGAGACTGTCATATTATCCCTAGCTGAACTATCCCGGCTCGATCTCAATCACACCCTCGCCCCCTATACACTCGCACTACTCGGGGCTGAAAAATAACCCCATCCCTAGCTCACTATTTATTAAAACCGAACAGTTTGAGATGCGCCCGCAGGACGCTGGAGAATCCGGCCTGCCATTGGATGACGCGATTCAGAAAGCGCGTTTTTGATTGGTCGAGAAGTCTGTCATGGAAACAAGAGGCGCGCGTGACACGGAGCCGCGTTCCTATTGGTCGACGGGTCGGGGGTTTGACGGCTGAGGAGAATTCTGAGGTAAAATATGCGTTACCGTGAGACGTTTTAACACGATTTTAGTCAGAAATAGCGTTAAACACAGACTCGGTGTCATTCGGTCGAAGGGAGTGAGAGTCTGCGTTTATTCAGTCAGAAATCTGAGCGAGTCGTGCTTCGTTTGTTGTTCAACCCTCATTGGTCCGCTGGTGCCAGCATAGTCGCTTGTGATTGGTCGAAAAGCAACACCCCCGGAAGTCCAGCGGAGACACGCCCACCTTCCTCTGCACATGCTGTTTTTACAGAAACATGAATATGGGGCACTTCTTCATTCCCAGGACCAATGAAACACTCTGATATACTTCTGTTTACTAATGATTATTAATATCCAGAATATTTATATTTATTCATTTATATTTATAAAAAATAAACTGTTTCATTTAATCAGCACATGAATGCATGACACTCATGTCAAACAGTCATGATTAGACCCCAGCACTGGAATGACCTTTGATAAAGAGCAGTGTATGAATATAAACAATAAAACTGAGTGGGTTTATTATAACTAATAATAATAATAATAATAATAATAGAATTTAAAAAGCTGCGAACAAATCAAACGTGACATTTTATTGAAAGTCAGGATGTTTATATATAGTACACATATATACGGACACATTTCAGCATGTAGTATTAACAACACAGGAAAACTAAAATTAAAATAAACACATAACGACTGCAGAAACGCAGCCCTCCTGGAGCACAAGAGGAAAAAGTCCAAGTCCACTGAGATCCGTCCTTGATCAAGCGATGAAGTCCAGAGGTCTGTTGAAGCCACCTTTCCTGTTCATGTATTGCCTGTGAAAGAAAATATGATTACATCATTGATCTCCTCTCTGCACCAACATATTACATCACCGTCGGCCAATGGGAGCCTTTGTTCCGGAGCTGGGAAGTGACTCCGGATGCGATTGGCCGGCTGGGCCGTGCTGCTGCTGCCGGAGCGAGTAAACAACACGCACATCCTCGGCAGCATGCGGATGGAAAAAAAACGTGCAGACGTCTCATCACATCACGGATGTGTTAACAGAGACGGTTTATAGACGTCTAGGGCCGAATATGTATCGGTCACTTTAACAGGACAGTAAATTGGGAGGGGGAGGGGGGATTATAATGCTTTAATTAAGAAAAGTCAGGTACAGAAGTATTTGGACAGTGACAATGTCAGTATTTGCTCTGTATACCAAAATAATGGAGGTGATAAAGATCTCCACATGATTCCAGGTATTGAATTTGCATTTGCCGTCATTAGGCTGAAACCACAAAGCTGAACTATCAGCGAGACGACACAAGCATTAAGGCCAAATCAGCAATTTGGAGATCAGGGACACCAGAAGACCTGGACGACCACGAGAGACTATTAGAACCCTTCACAACACAAATATAGACCAATCTGGAGGAGACAAGAGTAAGCATCAATGTCCAAGTCCACAATCAAGAGACACCTTTAAGAATGTACAATGATTAGCCATAACAAACACCACCTGACTCGTCACATCATGGACTCCAGAAGACCTCAGACTCAGTGTTTTGTGGCATCAGTGACCAAGACATTAGTAACAGATCCTTCTGTGGATCGGACCTGAAGGCGGTCTAGAATTTAGAGCTTCTACGATCAGGAAGATCGATGAGGAATGATGGGAAGAGGAGAGTATGGAGAGTAAGGAAAGAACAGAACAGGACAAGACAGGACAGGATCGAGAGCACAAGCACACGTCATCTGGTCAACTTGGTGGAGGCAGTTTTATGACATAGGTGTGTATGATTCCAGTGGAACTTGGTCGATCGATGATGTGACAGTTGGTTGAAGTAACAGGATGAATTCTAAAGTGTATGAAATATCTACACTACAAATGGTGCACAGCTGACAAGCACAGACAAATAAAGACACACAAAAGCAACCTATGAGCTTCTAAAGGGAAAAAAAGGTCTCCGACACATGACCTCAACCCGACTGAGCTGCTTTTCAATACTGAGGATAATTCTGAAGGCACAAAACCTACAGACGAGCGGTGACTAACAGCAGGCGCAGTAAAGACCTGGGAAGCGTCTCAATGCTATGTCTATGGGGGTTGGGGGGGTGGGGGGTGGTTGTGTTATTTACAGTTAAAGGTTTAATACACTGTGGTAGACTGAAGTCTGTGTTTACTTTTGTATTAAATATATTTAGATTTTTGTTCGTTGATAGATTTTTTTTTTTATTTAGGAAAATGTTATTTGTGTATATTGTCATCTTGACAACCACAGAATTAAAAAAAAACAATGTGAACAGAAAAATTGTTCCTGAATCGAATCGTGACCCCAAAATTCAGAATCAAATCATTAGACCTCTTTAAAAAAAAAAAAAAAAAAATTCAGGGTGCCAAAACTTTCTCTTGCATATGAATGAGCATGTTGGATATAAAAGACATGAAAACAGAAAGTGTAAACAGAATGTAAATTAAAAAAACGAAACACACACACCTGTACTTTCTCTTCTGAGTGACATTGATGGCGTGTGCGTTGACGGAACCGTCCACCTTCTTACCCTGTAATAAACAAACAAACAAACGTTTGTTTGTCAGGTTAAAGCAGCCGAGGGTCTTGTGGTGAATAAGGACAGAACGAAGAACATGAGGGGTGTAGGATCATCCAGAGCTGGACGATATGATTTAAATGTTGTCAACGTTATAGTCATGTGAGTTTAAGACGACTGATGTATGAAGAGGAAATGGACGAAATGCAAACACGACCTGCAGGTTTTTGTCTCACGGTGCCCCCGTGTGGTCATCATTAGTAACGTCGTTTACATCTTATTCCCATCATTACTTGCGTGCTGGGATTGGACTACGTGAATTTAGCCTGATTTTGAATATCAGGGATGAGGAACAGGCCGTGTAGAGCCACATGATTAAAGAACAGCGTTGTGGCGTCTGGGCCACCCCACGACATCCTGACAACAATCTAACGTGTCAGAATGTCTCAGTTCTTTTCACCTAATTTTTTAACTCCCATGTCATGTTCCTTAAAACTGACCAATAGGAGGACAGAGCGCTCTCCCACACACATCTGGACCTTCTCCTTTACATACAGCCAAACCTGGTAGCTGGCTACATGTCTGTAAGGACACGTGAACACGTTCCTCAGCCCTGACCGACAGTTTCAGGCTCCTCTTGTCAGTCTCTTGGACAGAGGAACGGCATGAATCAGTGACACTGTTACGGCCTACACACACGTCGTGTCTGTGTCGTCTGGATCGTCTGAGCTGTGTGTAGAGCCGAACATGTTCTCAGAAACTCGGTGGGACACCAGTGAGGGACACTGAGACGGAAAACCGTGAACTGAGAGTGTGCAGAAATTAGATTCATATTAAAAGAATATGGCTCCAGTATAAAAGGATTCAGTTCTGCTGATGAGTCGATTCAGAGTCGATTCACTCACGAGACTAGAACAGAGCACATTCTCGTCCATGAAAACACACTGAACAGTGTGTGTGTGTGTGTGTGTGTGTGAGAGTGCATGAGAGAGAGAGAGAGAGGGGGAGAAGTACAACCAATCGCCATCTTTGATAGCCTAAAGCGCCTGACCACTTCCTGTCTAGCAGAGACGGCGAAACCCGACGCCCCACCATGACATCTCGCTCTTACCTTCGTGGAGTCGAAGGAACCGAAACCCATCAGCTTCATCATCTCGATCTCCTCCTCCGTTTTACCCTGCATGTCCTCCGCTGTAACACACACACACACACACACACACACACACACACACACACACACACACACACAATAGCAACGGCATCATTCCCCCATTATTCCCGCCATCTATTACACACTCATGGACAGACTCTCACCTGATATCTGATGGACCTTCACAGGCTTCTCCTTCCCCTCCTTCCGATCCTCGTCTCGTCTGTCCTTCTGCCTGAGCGGCGACGGCGAGGACGAGCGGTGTCGCCGTGGAGACCTGCGGTTAAACAGACGCGAAGGAGGGTCACCACGCGCCGACAGCGCCGATACACGCGTGTGCTTACAGTACACCGTAGAAAACTGGTGTCCCTTTAGGGACTCCGTAGGGTTTTCATTTCAACTCTGCTGGAACCTACGACACTAAACTTGGTTACTGACGTCATGTCACATGACTAAGGCCTCCTGTTTAATCCAGACATGATTAAAATGATTAGAAGATCATTTAGAAAACAAAAACACCACCACCAGATCATCATCACCACCACCAGATCATCATCACCACCACCACCATCATCATCTTCATTATCACCACCACCAGATCATCACCACCATCATCATTATTACCACCACCACTAGATCATCACCACCACCATCTTCATTATCATCACCACCAACATCATCATCTTCATTATCACCACCACCAGATCATCATTATTACCACCACCACTAGATCATCATCACCATCTTTATCACCACCACCAGATCATCACCACCACCACCAGATCATCACCACCACCACCAGATCATCATCACCACCAACATCATCATCTTCATTATCACCACCACCAGATCATCACCACCATCATCATTACCACCACCACTAGATCATCATCATCACCATCTTCATTATCATCACCACCAACATCATCATCTTCATTA
>JAOVVF010000028.1:1264247-1298231 GCA_028565595.1 Duopalatinus emarginatus
CAGGCTGGTCCAATTTAGCCATGAAACCTCCCACACTAAAATGACAGGTGTTTCAGTTTCATTGTCCAACCCCTGTAGCTCGTTTGGCTGAATGTTCCTGATAAACTCACCTCTCCATAAAACTCCTATGCAAAAAAAAAAGATGTTAAATTGTACTTTAGATTTTACACCAAAACTCTTTAGCATTTGTCATGTAAAAAGCTGTTGTGGCAACCTGGTATATTTTCTTGCACACTTGCAGACTAATGACTCTGTTGCCATCACATGGGTGCCCAGGGTAGTGCATCTAAACCTGTAGCTCTAAAACTATTGTGAACTAATTGTAGAGACAATAAGTTAAACATAAGTTTAAAATAAGTTAAACTGGAGAAAGCTAAACAGTTTGTTAGTATATTTGTTTATGTATATAAGTTTGATACTTTTCCATTAAATCAAGTATTAAAAAGTACATGTTTTACTGTGAAAAGTAACTTTTATTACTTGCCTAAAATTGTCATATCATTTTGCCTAGAAAACTCTCGAGGTCTCAGTTTGCAGTCAGCTACCTACCCAACTATAGTAGCTAATACAACTAAAGCTAGTCCAACCTGGCATT
Source organism: Duopalatinus emarginatus (assembly GCA_028565595.1). NCBI lineage: Eukaryota > Metazoa > Chordata > Actinopteri > Siluriformes > Pimelodidae > Duopalatinus > Duopalatinus emarginatus. The sequence continues at coordinate 1,264,843 of JAOVVF010000028.1, forward strand.
AATAAAGCTAGTGAATATTGCCAACTAGGTAAATTTATTTTAAACCTGAGTTTATGCATTTCAGATAGGCAATAAAGATATTTCATTTCATAGTATTTGCTTACGTTAGCATATGCAGTCTAGTGGCTGTATATTATCTATAAATAGTCCAGGTTTAGACACACAGAGAATTGGTAAAAAAATGGGACTTGCACAATTTTTTGCACAGAATTATTCTTTTTCTACATTAATGAACTTTAATGGATGCTTAAAAATGTTAGATATTAAACTGAAACCACCCAATTGTATTGTGCCTGAATAAGTCAAGAGACCTTAAATTTGTAACACAGTCTAAATAAACATGTAAAGATTTTTTCTTTTTTGATGTAATTAAAGGTCTAAGAATGAAATTTCAGTAATGCTTAAATAAAGCATTAATATTCCAAAATAATATTTCACTTATATAACTTTTTTTTACTATACTTAATACTTTGCAGTTCACTGCAGTTTTGTGGGTTTTAGACTAGCACAAGTTACAGCTGGCCACTTGAGGGCATCAGATTTTTGTTTTTGAACATTATCATGCTGACAATCAGTACTGGACAACAAGTACTGCAAATTTAAAACACTCATCTATAGTCAGTAAATACTATTGGTGAATAGTCTTACCTTTTTTTGTGCCAAAGGACAATAATAACTAATGATATTTTCGGATGCCTTATTTTTTAACATTTTTTTTTCTTTTTTGAAAAGCTACAGATTTTTTTGTCCATTAGACTGACTGTCCAAGGTGACCTCCAGTTGAGGATCGAAGGTTTTGGCTCAAGTAACCAATCATAGTAGCTTGGCAGTGCTGAAACTTAAAAAAACAATTTCATAAAACCGAATAACCAATTGGACCAAGTGACTTCAGGCAAGACTTCAGTGACTATGTTTATGCTACATTCATTTTTTAGGTGGTTGATCTATCTGAGATTCTTGTTTTTAAGATATCTTAAGTATGAGTGGTTAAATGTTTGTACAAGTTATTTGGAATAATCATTGTAACTAGCAGATACACTGATTTGATTATAGAATTGATCCAGTCAAGGTCACAGCTAGGTTAAATGTCTGAAATATTTTACACAGTAGTAGCTTCGTTTATGTTTGTAATATATTTTAAGGATATTTCTGGAATACAAATTAATAACAAGACGGACCAGATGTGTTGATGGCAGTGCTTAAATATTCTATTGCTGGTTAAATTTTTTTTATTTTGTTTATGGGGTAGGATCCAGAAATCCAAGTTTTTAGTCAGTTCAGCGCTAAACATCCACTAAAGAGAAGACTACTTGGAGTCTGTCCTAAAACCAAATGAGCTCTTTACACAGCCTTTTTACAGGAGCACTGAATTCTTAGATGCCTTACAATGCTGCCTACTCTGACTGATATTCTGACCAAATATAGAGTATGCTCTGTAATGCTGCCTCAGCTGCAAAGGCAATCCCAGCATTCAGTGTAGCACAACTTGTCTTACAAAGACTTTTTTAATACGGCAGATGAAAGCTGAGCAGCAAGCAGCATTTTAAAATGTATATAAGTCTTGATAAATTCAAATTTTTATAATAGTGGACAAATGTAATTTGCAATCACAGTAAGAGTGACAGTTCAACAGTTTTGGCTACATGGAGCTAGATGGTAGCCAGCATGCTAGCAGGTTTGGCTGCCTCATCCCATAGGTTTGAATAGCTTGAGACTAACTGTGTTAGCCTAATACGTAAGACTAAATAAGACTTAGGTAAAGGAATCCTTTCTACTTAGGCAGTGGGTAGCAAGGCAGCTGACTAGGGTTTGAGAACAACACTTTTGTCCATATTTGCACTAATGATAAAGGTATTCATAAGACCATATTTTTATATAAGACAAGTGAATAATGAATTCTCTTCCTGTGTAATTGGAAATTTTGGCACAATTTTGTACAAATTGCACAAAATATTTTTAACATACTGCTACATTTTATTTCCAATTTTGACTAACAGAGTTAGTCTCAAACACAGATCATTTTTTTTCTGTATTGTGATCATAAATGGATGTTTGGTTGTATTATTGATTTGATGATGGTGAGAATGTCACTTAGTGATGCGTTATGCTACATTACTACAGTACGGTACAATACAGTACAAGAAGGCAAAGGTATTTTTATTTATTTTTACTTTTAAAGAACATAAAACAGTATTGTGGTTCTTACCACATACACTATGTATTCACATAATACACCAAACAGCTACAGGAGAGACCAAACAAAAGAAAAACTTTTTTTTAAACATACTGCATACTTGACATGAAACAATAGAACCAATAACAATAACTAATAGGAATGTAGCTGCCAGTTATATATTTTTTTGTTTGTTTTATTTATTTTTTTGTCATTATTTAATAAGTAAAACTGGGCATGATCATGATTTTTGATGCCGAGTGCTGAAAAGTGGGGACAGAAAGCATTTGAGCTTGAGTGTGTTTCTATGAGAAAGTAAGAAAGGAATGCCTAGGTATAATCAAGAGAATAGAAAATAAAACAGTTTAACAGTCTATTCCATCTCCATAGAATAAAAGTGTAAGGTTTCTACCTGTATAATATCATTGATTCTAGAGATCTGCTTCAAGTACCATTTTCAGTTGTTTGGGATTAGGGTTTAGAGAGAGAGCAAACTTCCAAAACATCTGAGAGCTTTTGAAAATCATGATCATAAGCATCTTTTAACATGACTAAGTGAGGAAAATTTTAAAAAGCAGTCAGCACCATAAATGTTTCCTATACACTTAAAACCAAGACAATGGCTCATATAAAGATTTTGAAAATGACATAGCTTTTGCCATGTTCTGCATTTCTACAGTGACCTCTACAGGTAGCACCATGGTTAAAAATGTAACTTCTGTCAAATATGAAATCAAGTGGCTTCAAGAAAACACAATGATCTAAAAAGAGTTTCGCACCTTAAGAAGAAATTACATTTATGAAACTTGCTATGGTGTAAAATTACATGTCCTATTGAAAATCTGTTACAGTGCAAGACACATGCACAGCCTTTCACTTAAACAAGGACTTTTTCATAGGATTTTTTTTAAGCTCAAAACACCGGGGGTGTACAGGATTCTAATTATATCATGTCACGTAATATTATCCTTGGAAACCAGAGATGTGTGTTGTTGCAGGTTTTGTTCTCAAGTCTGTCTGGGTTGTGTTGAAAGAGGAAGCTGCTATAGGTGCATGTTCAGAGGTATCGGTCTAAGTACAGTACTTTTTAAATAGAACAGCAGTATACTAAGTACAGAGGATACACAGCCGGGCCCATAAGTGTCAGAGAAAGAGTACTGACCAGGACCAGCTTTTGTCTTCTAGTATTGAGGGCTTAACATGCTGACAACTAAAAATTAAAGGAATCATTCATGATTTATTCCTCACCAGTTAAATAATCTTACCTAAATATTTATTTACATTTCTATCTCTCCCAATAAAATTCCATAAAAAAAAATTAGGATTCAAGTTGTCAATATTCCATTATCATCATTTGTCCTCCTTAAAATCAAGATTAAAAGTGCTTTTATAAAATCTTTTCTATTTACAATTTCTTTAAAATGAAACAAAATTACAGCAAGCACAATAACAATAATCATTAAAGTCATTATAATGTAATAAATAATAGTAAAAAAACAAACAAATATAAGTATATGGATGTAGGTCAAAGACCTACGGTCTCTGTATTAGTAGCATGTTGTGACTGGGTAAAATGTCTCAACATGAGGTAAAGAGCTAGAGGACAGCTTCAAAAGCACCAGGCTATCTGTGATCTGTAAGCACCAAGAAGCCTACTGTCTTTTGTAAACCAACTGCAGCCCTTCAGCTGTCCCTACCCTTACACAAGTGTTGAACAGAAGCACCTAAATTCCAGGTGTTATGGGAAGCTCAGCTGTCAGGGCAAAAAGCAGACAAAGAGGCATGGAAAGACTAGTGAATAGCACCAATCCTCTTGAATGGTTTCTCATTTACTGAAGCTTCAGCCTGTCAGCTAACTACCTCACATTTGGAGTAGAGTTCCACAACTCCAGCAGTTTACAGGTTAAAAAAGCTAATTTGTGCTGCAGAGCACGGGTCCCACTCTAGGTCATCTTTAGAGCCTTGTTAGGGTGGACCAAACTGCATTAGCACCTCAGAGAGAACATTAACTTACTGCTGTCTCATGGATAGGAACTAGATACTGCACCATGAAGAAATGAGTCAGCACCGTCTGGTTAATGATGAGAATGCCTCAGGCAATGACATCTAATCAGGTCAGCTGGTTGTTTATCTGGACCTTTTTCTGCTGTTAAAGAGCACCTTGGTCCAGGGCCAGCTGCCATGATAATGAGGGCATATGACAGCTAAGACAGAAAAAAAGCACCGTTGGACCAGGAAATAGTATTTGAGTGGCACTGAACAGAAAGGCCAGCATCGGTGCCACGGCTTCTGTCACATTTTTGCTCATGCACACTGTGGTTGCAGAATCAAACTAGCCCACTTGCATTGTCCTTCTCCAGAGTGTCTTGCATAGGTTGTAGACACTTGGTTCGCAGTGATGTATAGGTGCTGTTTTATGAAGAGGTTGATGGGTAAAAAGGCAAAAAAAAAAAAGCTAAATTCATTCAACTTGTTCACACATTCATATCGAACAAGCAAGAGTGACAAAGACAAGATTGTGGGTGTGTTGTGGAGGGGGGGTCTTAAAACAATCTTAGTAATGACAGGAAAAACAATACAATTAAAATAAAAAATAGTTATCTTCATAATATAATAACAATACCTGTAATAACATCAACAGTAACAAGAGCAATCATAATATTGATAATAAAAACAATATTTGAATCATTAAATTCACTTAGGGAGGGTAAACTGTGGAATCCCTTCCATTTTGGAGAGAACAAGAGCACCATAGGCAGCATGTTGGGGGCTCCCAAACTGCTACCAAAACATGAGGTAAAAAAAAAAGCTGTCTCTTTATCCACTATCTCTCTGGTTGGTCTGGGAGGGGATACAGAGTAGGGAGAGATACAGAGCCATAAAGAGAGTGAGATTTTTCCCCCCAACCTGTACTTCCATTTCCTGTCCCTATTCTTACAGAGGTCACATGAAGCAACTGTAGGGCCCTGTGACCCGAGTGAAGGCATAGGGTGACACTGTGACCATGGTGGTGGTGTGCTGTGTGAGGGCCTGCCGTGTCACCCCTTCCCGCTTGTCCTTGGTTGGCTCAGAGCTGGAACTCAGTACTCCATCAGCCCACTTGCGTTTCTTAGTGTAAGCTTTGATGTCTTCCTGTGATAGGCCCAGAATAGCTGCCTCTTGTTGCCTCTGCCTTGCTCTCTCGGCCAGCAGCTTCATTTTGGCTTCCCACAGTGCCAGGCCATGACAGGGCTGATTCAAATTCTTATGCTGGTAGAACACCAGGGAGATGCGAGTCGGGTGACCGCGGTCTGGCTTTTTTAAAGGGGTGGTGGCGTGTAGTTCCCGTCTGGCACATTCAAAGAGAATGGAGCCATGTGCAGGAGCCACTGCTACTCCTCCAATGTTGGGATCCAAAAAATTGTGCTCACTGTCCGACCATACCTCCTCCTCCTCTGGCTCTCGTTCACTTTCTACCTCACTATCCCAGCATGCCTGTCCGTTCACCTTTTGCAGTGCGTCTGGAAAAAGACGACCTTCTGGAGCAGGGGATGGATTGCTTCCTGCTGCAGAGGCACCTCCAGATTTCCATGCCTTCTCATGAAGGCCCAGGGGAGTGGAGCCTCGGATCTCTGCTGCCTCAGCCAGCATCTTGTCTGGGAATGCTCCAACAGGGGTTCCCTGCCTAAGTCCCCCATGACCATAACCCAAGGATGCTGGATGACCCCAAGCCTTGGGCTGTGGACTAGGGGAAGGGCTGCCCCAGTGTTGTGGGGTGGCTGGGTGAGGGGAAGGAGCTGGAGATGGGCCTGTCTTCAGGGCTGGCGAGGGACTGGGGGAGGCTACTGGATTAGGGGAGGCTACTGGAGTACCAGGGTATGAGCGCCATTGCTGCTGCTGTTGGACAAATTTAGAATGTTGAAGTTGGCTATGGTGCTGGTGGTGGAGCCGCTGCTTTTCTGGAGTGAAGGGTGAATGAGCTTGACCTGGTTGGAGATTTCCATCCCAGCCCTTAGATACTAAGCTGCCATTGGGCGTGTGCCTTGGCCAGGTGTCCGGTTGTGGGGTGACACTGGGAGTGACAGGGCAACTTCGAACTTGCCCATCAGTTCTGTTGTCATACAGAGGTACTTCTGTGGGCTCCTGCTTGATGATTGGTGTGACATGGTGCATCTGATCCGGAGGTGCAGATGGAGTACGATTAGGTGGCGCTGACTCAGAACGCTCAGACTGGTGTGGGTACCTGTGGTTTGCCACATTGACCCCTTGTTGGTGGTGGGGGTGGTGATCAGCATTGTTTGTTGCCAGTCTAGCCTGAAGACATTGGATATTGGGTTTCTGTTCTTCTCCAACCATTTTGGGACAGGTCCCATTATGACCTACATAGCCCAAGACTTCAGGTGGCAAAAGTCCTTTAGGAGCATAGTTGTAGTAATTGTAGGGCATCCCTTGGAGGTTTGGATGGAAGCCATTGATAGGGCTATGTGTAGAAGACTGGCTGTTGGAAGGCAGACTATCTCTTGCATATGGACCAGGATAGGAAGAGTAGGCACCGTTCATACTATAGGGATCAGGACACATTTTGGCATTCCCAAAGGGCAGGTAACCTTCCAATCCTCCATTGACAGCCTGATAGTGATCAACCGATTCTTTTTTGATGGTGGGCTTCACCTCTTGTTTTGGAATTGCTGAAAGGAGACAAAATGTTTTGTGATGAGACACTTGATTTCATACTGAAGTATTGTGAGTATACACATTTGCATATAATGCACAATAAATATTTACCATCTCGGACAGGTAATTAGATAATTGTGCATCATTGGATATGTGAAATATCCAGACAGTTACTATGTCCCCGCATCTGTGACAGTCTCACCTTTATTGCCTTGCAGAGAAACTTCTTTCTTAATTGTCTTTTCAGGTGTTTCAGACAGCTGTTGTTTCTTGTTCTTTTTCTCGGATGCAGCTTTCTTAGCCTCTAGCCGCCGCTGCCGGCAAGACTTGGCAGGCTCTGGAAGCTTCCGCACTTCCCGACGGAACTTGCTGAGCACCTGGATTGCACCAGTCTGCATCTTCAGACGCTGGTTCTCTTCGCTGCCAAACTCATCAGTCGTAGACATCTTATAAAGTGGAAGCACATGAAGCTGTTCGTCTTCTGGGATTACACCAATTGCCCGATTGTCCTCTTTTGTAAGAGTGCAAACCTGAAAACAAGAAATTAGTTTATTAACAAACGTTTTCCAGTCAACAACAGTTAGCTATTTAGCTCTTATAATACACACATACACACACACACACACACACACACACACAACATACCACAGTGCAGCCGTTATGGAGGTTATGTTGGTCTTTGTGAGCATGGGCACAGAAGTCCATGCAAGCAGTGATGCCAGAAAAGGGCCGTCCTTCTTTGAGGCCTAGCCGACAATCTGATGCTATTTTCTCAGATGCACACTGCAGGAAAAAAGGATGAAATTTGCAATTGCTTGAAAACAGGCCAGCACATACTTTTTACTCTTCTTTATTTTGATGTTACATGTGTCTGTGTACATAGGTTTGGCTGAATTAGAAAAAATGAGTGTCCCTATCTTTGGCAGTTGTTACCTGGTTTTGGTATGCCTGAGGGGCCAGCATCTTGTATACAGGTGCCACTTTCGTGGCCAATTCCTGGAAGTTATCCCTGAGAAGTTCCTCCTGTGAAGTAAGAATACCATAATTCCAGATTTATTCATTTCTGGGGGTGGGGGCTTGAGATACAGATACAGTACATGCACTAGTGTGTTAGTGTGAAATATCCTGAATAAGCTAGCTATTCATATTATTGTTGATGTAGTGAGGTATAAAACGAAACATCTCTGTTTGGCCTGTAATGGTAGCTGTGATATTTGCAGTTTGCATTGAAATACATGCATTTACTTCAGTGCATTATGAGAGCCGTCATATCATATCATATTAATAAGCCTTATATAATCATACACAATGTAAGAAAAATTTTGCAATTCAGATACAGTAACTGACCTCTTTGGGGTGGTCTCCCTGCAGTCTGAATTTGCGGGGGGTCTTACTGCGGGCATATTTACACCCGTTAAAGTACATGCTCCAAGAACACCCGAAAGAGAATGAAGCACCACAGGTCTCGGGGTCTTTTCCCTGGCACGCACAAGTACGACTGGAAAAAAACAAAGCTGTGTTAGGACACAATCACTGTAAGGACACAGAACAGTGTAGTGTAGTGCTGTCTTTCATTACATATATCGGATTCGATACATAATCTGGGTTTAACAGTGAAGGTTTAGACTGTAAGCCCACTGTGCCACAGTGAACATTGTAAAGGAATAAACGGTGGGTTGAAATAATTGGTACGTACAACAAAATTGTCACTAATTATTGTTATTATCATTATTAAATCGACAACTTGAAATAATACCAAATCTTTAAAAACACACTAAGTCTTTGTCCAAAGTATCCACTATTTTTGAGTTGATTTTGCACTAAACAAAAGCTAGATGAAACTGGGTACCCTGCAGCTTGGGGGCAGCAAAGCTACTTGCTGCATCAAAGTCATACACATTAAGAAAAACTGGTACAGATAACTGGTGAGGGGCTCAATAATGGTGTGGGGTTTTTGTTTATCTGCCATCCCATGTTCCCCCGGTACGTCTACAGATGTCTGACAGGTGAACACTATGTGTAATGAGTTCCACCTGGATTTATTCTGACTGGTTTGTCCTCTTCTAACAGGACAATGGACCACCACAATGTTTGAGGAACACTCATGTGAGTTTGGGGTTTACTCATTCACACCTAAATCACCAGATCTCAACGTTATTGAACACATGTAAGAATTGTGTTCTGTGTTCTGTATGAAGTCTGGAGTTCATGACAGAATATTTCCACAAGCTTGTGAAGGCCATGTGGGGGACCTTCGATGTATTAGACTGGTGTACCAGTTTTTCTCACAGTATAGCAAATTTCAATCCAGAAACAGTGTAGAATCATGCAGGTGAAATATGCAGAACACTTTTCCACACTTACTCATCATTGAGGCCACAACGGCGGCTGGTGGGATTGCCGTATTTGATAAGCATCTCAGTTGTCTCTTTATAAAGCTTGTCACCTAGAGCCTTTGGGATGCCCTCCCATGCCAGGATGACGACGATTATGACCGCTTGAGCACAGTGGTGCCCAGCCCGCTGCCGCACCAGGCACAACAACTTCTCTTTCTCACTACTACGTCTAATCACCTGCAGGGGGCAGACAAGGAACAACAAAGTTACACTTGGTCATTACAAGAATACTGTTTCAGTGTGTTAAAGCCTTACCAGTTTTCAAAACACACCCAATCCTGGAATGATAAGTGCTTTGGATATTTATGTGCTAAAATTTAGGGATACATTTATAAATTTAAATGTATCTGGAATTTATATATTTCTGTGAAGATTATTTGTGACAACAAAGGTAGGTGCAAATTCAGTGAAAAATTTCTAGTACCAGGCGATGATTGTGAGCTGTGGTGTATTTTGTGTAGGAAGTGTTTTAAACTTGCCATGATTGGAATCAGGGAAGTGGAGAATCCCACAGTAGTGTAAGAAGCACAAATCAAAGTCAACCTTCTAACATACACCAGGTATTTTCTGGTTCCTTTTTTGCAAAAACGTTTTTTACCTTCAGTTTGGTTGTTGCAAAGTCAATCCTAAATTTCATTTTGGGTGGCATTACAAAAAGTCTTAAATCTAACTTGACTTAAGCTGTAGGAGACCTGTAGCCCCTTCAGCTATCATGCCTCAGTGCAATATGCATTTATGCGTAAACATACATTATATAGGCAAATGTGTGGACACCTGACAATCACTCTTGGGCCTTCCCCAAACTGTTGCTAAACTGTTTGAAGCACACACTGTCTAATAATTTCTTTATATGTTGTAACATGAATAACTCCCTTTTACTGAAACCAAGGGACCGGTCGTGTTACAGCATGACACTGCTCCTGTGCACAAACTGAGACGCTGAGACAAACATAAAGACGTTGTTTGCCAAGGCTGGTGTGGAACAACTTGAGTGGCCTGCATACTGCATACAAGTTGCACCTTTGAGATGAACAGGAATGCTCACTGCAGGCCGAGTCATCTCGTCTGACTTTAGTGACACGACTGACAACAGTCACACTCCAGAATCTCCAAAATCTAATCAAAGACTTTACAGGAGAGTGGAGATTATTATAACAGGGGTGGGGTGGGAGGGTTTAAACCATAAGGGGATAGTCACATTTCATTTCACACATTTCAAAGCACATATGGGTACAACTGGTCAGATGTTCACATACTAATGGTAATATAGTGTAAGTACCTAATAGCTGCAATAAAAAGGCCTCAACTGACAACACATGACCTATGTTTTGCACATATGCAAATGCTACTATGGAAATGGAAATTAGCAAGGGATGAACGTTTCCTCGTTTATCTCACCAGATTTGTTTTTTTGTATGTTGTGTTTTTATTGTTTTACTTAAACCCATTACAATGTTACAAGATTTTTATTGAAATGTGTGAAAAGGGTTGTAAATGAATATAGTGGGTGAAATTCTGCGCCTGCCACTGTAAAAATTATTGAACATCTGCACCACTAAACCATAAACCCATTAGCAAAGAGAAAGTTAGGACCCTGTGTGTGTGTGTGTGTGTGTTAAGACGCAGTCCTCCTGCTACCTCACAGCCTTATGGCTAATGAGAACCGGTTGCATCTCAGTGAATTGTCTATTGCTGCTTCTGACTGACGAATGGTTAACCTGTATGTATCCAATGATACTTAAACAATTATATCAACTAGTGGTACTTGTGTAACATTTGAGACTCACCCATTTTGCGATAGGACAACCCTGGGAACTCTTGCCCTCTCTTCCTGTGAACATTACCTTCTCTATACGGACAGCATCACCCTTCTCTCCAAATCTGTAACAGCAACAAAGAAACAGGTTTACTTTTTCTTTTTTATTGTAGGTAGCTTAAAAAAAAGGTATGTTGATCAGGACCTGAAAAAGATGTTATAAAGCTGTTATAAACGATGGCATTGATTGGCAATGAGCTGATCATACTGCTGGTGACCAGTATGTGGACAAATTCCTTTTAAAATTGAGCTCAAAATTGTGGGGTTTGTGTAAACAATCAGTTTCATGATAAAACTGACACCACTGCAGAATAACCTGCCTTTGGTGTCTGAATTGTGTGAAATCCAAGCTGTATCCGACTTCGGCGAACTACATGACGAAAAATTTAGAGACTGTTCCTGACGCCGCCATTCAACTACATGGACTAACCTTGTTTCGAGTCGACAGAAACCCAGCCCTGCGCGTTAAGACTCGTGGTGGAGGACTGTGTGTTTACATCAACACGGAATGGTGCACTCTGTACTAGTCTCAAGTTACTGCTTATCTGTAGTGGAGTTTATGGTCGTCAGATGTAGACCCTTTTATTTACAGAGGGAATTCACCACAGTACTGATCATCAGTGTTTACATCCCACCCACAACTAATGCTAAAGATGCACTCTGTGAGCTGTACAGTGCTATTAGCGGACTACAGAACACACACACGGGTGGACTGTTTATTGTTGCTGGAGATTTCAACCATTTCTGTTATGCCAATTCCAGCATACAGACCACTTGTCAGACGATCAAAACCAGTTTTAAAGCAGGTGAGAACCTGGCCATCAGGAGCTATCTCTGCTTTTCAGGACTGTTTTAAACACACTGACTGGCAAATGTTTAAGGGGGCTGCAACCTACAGCAACACCACAGACTTGGAGGAGTACACTTCATCTGTGACTAGCTACATCGGCAAGTGCATAGATGATGTGACTGTCTTCAAGACCATCACTACACATCCCAATCAGAAGCCCTGGATAACTGCAGAAGTGCGTGCTCTGCTGAAGGCTCAAGACTCTTCCTTCAAAGCAGGAGACAAGGCGGCCCTAAGGAAAGCTAGAGCCAAACTGTCCCGGGCCATCAGAGAGGCGAAGCGCGAACACAGCCAGAGCATCCACAGCCACTTCAAGAAGAGCGGTGACACACAGCACATGTGGCAGGGCATCCAGGTCATCACCACTACAGGACAACACCACCTGCCTGTGACAGTGATGCCTCCCTTCCAGATGTGCTGAATGACTTCTACGCTTGGTTAGAGGCATGGCAGCGAGGAAGACCACTCCTCCTCCTGACGACCAGGTATTGTGACTTACAGCAGCTGATGTGAGAAAAATTCTCCGTAGAGTGAACCCATGGAAAGCTGCTGGACCAGACAACATTACTGGTAGAGTGCTAAGGGAATGTGCAGACCAGCGGACAGATCTTTACTGACATCTTCAACATCTCCCTGAGCAGCTCCACCATCCCGACGTGTCTCAAAGCAACTACCATTATACCCGTGCCAAAGAAGTCTTCAGTGTCCTGCCTCAATGACTACCGCCCCGTTCCACTCACGCCCATCATCATAAAGTGCTTTAGGATGCTGCTCATAGTTCATGTTCGAATGCTGTTCATAGACTTCAGTTCAGCATTCAACACGATCATTCCTCAGCACCTGATCAGAACCAAGAACCAAGAAAGCCCAGCAGCGTCTCTACTTCCTGCAAAGGCTGGGGAAGGCACATCTCCCACCTCCCATCCTACACTACACTACAGTGTAACCATCGAGAGCATCCTGAGCAGCTGCATCACTGCTTGGTTTGGGAACTGCACCGTATCAGATCGCAAGTCCCTGCAGCGAATAGTTAGAACGGCTGAGAAGATCATCTGTATTTCTCCCCCCACCATCACAGACATTTACACCACACGCTGCATCCGCAATGCAACCAGCAATGTGGATGACCACACACACCCCTCACACACACTCTTCACCCTCCTACAGAAAACGGTACCAAAGCATCCGGGCCCTCACATCCAGACTGAGCAACAGTTTCTTTCCACAAGCTATCAGACTCCTGAACAATCAGATTCTGCTCTGATAAACTGCACACATTTCAGTGACTGGACTAAACACACACAATCGTACACTTGTACCAAAATGGACATTTATTGTAAATTGTAAATGCTACTGCACATGTGCACTTTACGTTCCATTGTGTAGTTTATTCTTCTGTGTAGCACCGTGGTCCTGGAGGAACGTTGTTTCGTTTCACTGTGTACTGTACAACACTGTATATGGTTGAAATGACAATAAAAACTACTTGACTTGATTAAAAAAACTACTTGACTTGCCTTTCTTTTCTTTTACAGTTTTGTTTGTTACATGGCATTTATGCCAAGGTCTTAACTCTTGCTAAAAAAGCTAGATATTTAAACTACTAAATTACATACTTGAGAATTGTTCCATGTGTACATGTACACATGACCTCATGTGAGCCCACATACACTACACTATTTGTATATAGTGATGTCATTATACTCTGTGAAGCTCTTGTCGAATATGGTCTTTTTTTTTAAGTTGAGATATAATGACATCATTATATGGTGGGGGAGGTTAAACACACCCACCATGCTTTCAACAATCACACACTTTAGCTAAGAAGGATCAAGCTCCATGGGGTGGGCCCAGCTGGGTCAGAGGTCACGTCAGGATCAGCTTAGGGCCCCAAAAAAGTCTTAAGTCAGCCTCGAAAGCCCAGTGGATGCACCCCCGATTCCCAACTCCTTTTTACTTAACCCATTCAATCTTTTGGGGGTAGTTTGACTCAGCTCTGTTATTATTAAAATGCGCCCACAATGTGGACATTCGCTCCTCTGTCTTGTTTTACTAAATAAATTCCACCATTCTTCCTACACTTTTTCTTTTCTCTCTCGCTCTCTCCCTGTCTCTGTGTGCCTCTCTCTCTCTCTCTCTCTCTCTCTCTCATCTGGATCTGCTGACGGTGATTATTTCCTCTTTACTCCCATTGCATTATGGGTCAGGGATTCCCTAGGGATGGGATCACAGAGAAGCTGCAGAAGGGAGGAGGGGTGGGTAACAGAGACGAGACGAGGAAGCGAGGACAAGAAGTGAAGCAGAGCAAATAGAAATGGAGAGGAGAGATTTTTATCCACAGCTGTGCAAGAGTCTCGTGCCAGGATTCTCTAGCTACAGCTCTCTTATCACGCTCAGTAAAAAAAAACTACAAAATTTATACGCAAATTTATACACAGCCAGGAAGTTAAAGTTCAGTATCAAATAGATTTAACCGCTGAGGTTGCAGTCGTGTCCGTCACGTGTGCATTTCGCTATATTATAGCTTTCATTCATTATTCCAATTAACAGTTATGTTGGATTACGTCTGTAAATTACAGACAGAAAAATAATTTAACTCATGCAATAAATTTGTTTAAAAAAAAAACATCAGTAAAATTTCAAATGGTACATTTTAAGTATGTCCTACAGGAATTAAATATGTAGGTTAAACTCTAGATCAGGTGCTATTTATTTATTCATTATTTTATTTTTATAAGACAAAAAGAAAATCTAGACTAATCTTAATACTAACATAAGAACAGAACCCTTAATATCCTTTCTCAGTATCCATTTCATGGATATGACACTTTATACATAATACATAAACATTAATACCAGCTGAATCCCTGATATCATGTTCACCCACTGGTGGAGACAAAAGGGACACCAGGAAGGGCATATCAGTGTTACTGGGGCTAGATTAGAGTTTCTCACCTGTTCTCCATAAGCTCTCGTATTGAAGCCACAGTTGGCCCACATCCCAAATGAGTGTAGTATGGGCCTTCATCTTTCTCTACAATTTGCTCTGGGGAAACACAGATAATTGAAAAGAAAGTGAGTGAGAAGGAGTAAAAATGTTTCTTTTGGCCTTTTACACACACATATATATACTTATATAGGCAACTCTACACTAAATTCAGACAACTAACTATATTAAAACAGATGAGAGTAAAAGGAGAGTAAATTAGATGCTTCTAATGTCAACGTTGCTTGGGGATAGTATTAAAACAAAGACTTTAATGTTGTGTTTTGCAGAGAGCACTCAAGGAGTGAGTCATTAATTTTGTGTGTGTTTGTGTGAGTGAGTGAGTGAACACTTGTCTGGAGCGGAGGGAATTTAAGGTCACATTCCAGTTTGGGTGTTAGTAGTAATAGAGGTGGGGCCAGCTGGAGGAAGTGACTGAGAATTAAAAGAGAAACATGTGTGTGAGGCAATGCAAATCTGTAGGATAGGGAGCGACATACATTTTAATAGCTCCGAATATGGCCAGTTAGCCTGTGTACATATAGGCCTACTGTATCTGATTAGTTTTATCCCCCTGTGCTCTTAGCACTGGTGTGTGTGTGTGCGTGTTTTTACTAGGCAGACTGGTTGCCAGGTGACCTTAGTGCCTGGTGACAGTAGTAAGCCAACAAACGTTCAGCTACAGCAGGTCTCACATATTAAAATTTTGTGACAATACAAAAACACAATAGAATATTGTGTTTAATAATGTTTAATTGGTCCTGCCTCAGACTAGATAGAAGAGAGTACGAGGTAAATGTATGAAGACTATATACAGCCTTCCTTCCTTTACTGCTGCCTCTTTCTGTTTTATGTCTATGTCTGACCACTGCAGAAACGGCATCACATGATATATGCACAGATACTTTATCTTTTAGGTCCACAGCTCTCATAAGGGCAGAGTTAGGCTCTGTGTTTGCTGCTTTGACAGAATGAGAGACAGAATTGCTTGTTGAGCTCAGGACTGTCTGGCCAGCCTTGGTTAAATACAATACAATGGACCCCTTCTGTAAGGGCTATTGTTACTGCTGCCTACCCCCAAAGAAAGGCACTGCAGCCAGAACACTGAGAGATGAGAGAGGGACCCCAAAGAAGCATGCTTTTTCAGACATAGATTAGCACTGCCTGGACAAATGTGCCAAGGCAGAATTGATACAGAACTTTGAAAGGGAAATGATTGTTTGAATTCATATAAAACTGCATGAACTTACATCTAGATGCTCTGTTGTGGCAGAAAAGCCAAAAGTGTAAAGTTCTAAATGGTTTATACTGCTGAAAAGCTGATAACTATTAAGTCCTACGACTATTTAATCCAGGACTCGAGGGACTCTAATACTTGTCTAGTATTCTACTCTGAAACACACTTGAGCAGATAATCAGGGCCTGCAGAACTGTAATTAACAGTTGTACTACAAAATGAGAGAAAACCGTGATGTGGAATGGTTAGTTAAACCTAGAAACTGGGAAACTGGGACACTCACCCACACAATCGCAGAGGGGGAACTCTGCTTCAGCATCCTTTACAGGTGTGTTCAAAAGGCTCTTGGTTGGGGTATCTAAATAGCGTAGTGGAGATTCCAGAAAACCTTTTAGTGAAGGGGATGCAGGAAAACAATCTTTTGTGGGCGTATCTAGATTTTCCCCTGAAGTGGAGAAATTGCCAGTGGTTGAAAGCACCGTTACACCACCTGATGTTTCAATCTTCATGCGTTTGGTTGGAGGAGAGCAGGTTGTGGTGAAGGGGTTTTCAAGGATTTTGTGATGCTGCTGCTTCAGATAGGCCTCTGTTGCCAGGGCCAGTAGCTGATCTGAGGGCTTAACATCTATATCACACTCTTGAACTTCTTGTTTGATGTGAGAAATCTTGTTGGAGGATATGGAAGCCTCCTCATACTCTCCGTCAGCCTGCTTCAGACGGGGTTCAGGCTCACTCATTGGGACAGAAGGTTCGTTGAGTTTTTCTATGGATGGTGACTGGGGTCTGGCTTGTCCTGAGTTAGAATCTGGATGTGGCTCAGTTACCACAAAAGGAGCAAAGCCTTGCTCTGGAACATCGTTGACAGGTGCAGAGGTGTCCCCGAATTCCTCCTCAAACTGACGAATAAGCTCCTCGAATTTTGGATCCAGGGAATTGAGGCCACATAGAGGTGGAGTGGGCTGAGATGTGGTTGTTTGACTTGTGGAAGAGGTGGCAAAGGTACCCTCAGCTACTGTGGTGGTGTCTGAGCTTGTCAGTTCATCCTGGGCAGGGGGCACATGGACATTAATAGGGCTAGAAGCTAGTGGGGTGTTTCCAGAGATGGGGATACTACTGCTGTTCAAAACTGATTCCTGAGATTGGGCTGGAGCTGCTTGGCTCACTACCACCTGAGAGGAGTTACATTGGGGTAGACAGGGAGGAAGTGCAGCCTCCATGACAGGTAGAGATGGTGTAAGTTGGGATAAGGATGGTACACTCATTGACATACTTGATTTCTGTACTGTAATCTGACTCTGTGGGAGAAAGAGAGGCTGAGAGGCCTTTTGTTTGGGCTTTTTAATGACGATTTGTTTAGGTTTAGGAAGAGGTGGGCCCACTGAACCAAGCAGTCCACCAACAGGTTGCTTAAGGAGAGGAGAACTTTGTGTGTTCTTTTTCTTCTTGGGTTCCCTGGGTTCTTGTTTGATGTTTAGAGCACTTTCTTGTGCAGCCTGTGGCCACCATTTGCGGAGAGTCTGGCATGTCATTGGTGCTCGCAGATCAAAAGGTTGAGGACTAGGAAAGAGGTTACGTTTATGATGAAGGTGCTGTTGCAGTGCTGCCTGAGTTGAGTACCTAATGGACTGAGAGACCTGCTGGCCTTGAAATTGCTGCTGATTGTTTATCATCCTATACTGGGCCATTACTGCACTCATCTCACCTGGGTAGTCCCCGTTATTAAGCTCCTGTTTGACATGAGGAATCAGTGGGTGGTTATCCTTCAGATTTTGAGCTGGGGCAGGAAACTTGAAGGTACTACTAGTGTACTTTCCACTACTCTCTCCCAGAAGTTGTTTGAGTTCAGACATTGGGTCACTGCTGCCATGGGACGGGTGTGGAAAACAAGCCTGAGTCTCAGAATTTATCCATGGGTTCCTAGAAGAGCTTTTCTCACAGCTTGCTCCAGTGCTCTGTTGCCACTGGTGGGGTGATGGACTAAGGGTGGATGGGTGTGAAGTTGAAAAGGGGGAGTTGGAGGAACTGTATTGGGAGAAATGATGAGCAGAGCCTTGTGACTCAGGCCTGTGTTGCTCCCATGAAGCAGAATTCTGTTGAGGGAAATGCCCAGAGGAGAAAGATTGGGGTATAGTGGATGCAGGTGATGATCCCCCAGGTGATGAGGCAACCAATCGCAGCCCATCTTGTGTTTGAGAGGGGGGCTGAGGTGAGGCTTGGTGGTTGGAGTTTCCAAATGTTGATTCGCCCACAGGCCCACTGGTGCCAGATAGTTGGGTCAGTGCCTCAATGGCAATAGCTGTCTGTAGACTAACATTCCTTTCCTTAACAATGGATAGCACACTGGGAGAACAGGGAATAGGTGGAAGGGGGCAATAAGGTCTTGCAATTGGAGGCTGGATAACAGGGTTCTGTGACTGTGATTCTGATCCACAAGAGGCATTTGCACCATTGGGTTGAGGTTGTGGCTGAGACTGATAGTGTTGTTGCTCTGTCTGAGAAGCACCTGATAACTTGCAAAAATCCTTTTCCTGGCTATTGCCAGCCATTCTGATCTTCTTTTCCAGCCACTCAAGGTAATCAGGACAGTCAGGTCCATCACAGTCACAGTTTGGTGGCTTGTGACCATGACGGGCTTGATTTAAAGCCATCTGGAGGGTGTTCAGATCCTCTGAAGTGCATTCCTGATCATCCCCACTCCATGTTTTTTGCTTATCGCTGCTCCCTCGATTAGCCATTTCCTGGTTGAATTTCTCGTACAGCTGTGTGGCAGGGTTATGATGAGGTTGAGAAACACTGCAAGGGGGTAGGGAACCTGCACTTGCCGAGAAGGCCACCAACGTTCTAGCGTTCTCCATGTCTACACTGTTTCCCAAGCTACTTGTGCTCTGGTCAATCCAGCCTGCCTCCTGATGTTGGGGGGTAGAGGCCCCTTTTGAATTGCCAGACCCCCATCCTTGTGTCTGGGGAAGACATTTCAATGTCTCCTGGTGCTGGTGGCTAAGCTTTTCCAAATTTCCACCTTCAAGACCATTTGTTTCCTCTCCATGTCGACGCAGCCCATTGGACAGCTCCTTGTTCAACACGCCTTTCTCCAAGCATCCATGGTCAATTTCCATCTGGCCACTTCTGCTAGGGCCATCCACTGAACCCACCACTGAAACAGTCTGCAAGAAATGTAAAAAAAAAACCCAAACATTAGAGAACTCAAACCCACTGTGCAGATGTACTAATTTAGTATACTGAAACTTTGAGTCCTCCTAGAGGCCCAAGCTTGGTGTTTTCCCCAAATTTAATACATTGTTAATGTCCACACCTATACTGATCTCACCCTGGCTCTATCTAACAGCAACAATATGCCATAAATCTTGATTCTGATGGCTCTTAAAAAGAAGGAAACGAAGAATTTGCTATCTTGTATAAATAACAGCCGTAAGGATACTGAGATACTGTAATATTACAAAGTAGACACAGCACCATTCATAGTAGAAGGTCAGTTTCAGAATGCTTGGTGAGCAGTTTCTCAGCTTGGACAACTTTTGACCATGTTTAATACCATCAGGTGTATACACAAAGATGTACATTACCTACAAAAATCCACATAACCTGAGATAACCTCACATTTATACCTGTTTAACATCTATACATTTTTACCATGGAAAATATTGGTCATGTCCATATAGTAAGCAGCTTTAGAAAATATTCTATGATTATAAGAATGCAGATGCTAACTATAGATTGATAGGGTATCTTTAATGTGCATTTCAGTTCCCCTTCTATGAAAGTGTCTGCTCAGGTTCCCACAGAGCATGTGACCACTGTATTGGTGCTGTCTTTGCATATGAGTTTGTTTGCACTTTTTCAGAAGTGTGTGACAGAAAGCATGGTTTACAGGCTGAAACCTCACCGGTCACGAGTCTGTGGTGCCAAACCACACTTCTCTTACGAGGGAGTTTTTCCTCTTGTATTATTATTATTATTTTAGAAAAACACCATCAGCAGGTAAGAATAATAAACAGCTACCAGAAATGCACCACTCAACATTTCTAACATTTGTAATTCGGAGTAGTTCTTCCACCCTGACAATGTATTTCTACCAAAACATCAACACGCCCAGCCAGAATGGGCTGCTCGGCTAGTTTTATCTTCCACGCGTGTTTGCGTAACATAGACGGCCCTTTAAACACAACGTGCCGAAGACCAACTTTGGCATAGGGCCATATCGTTGGTCTCTTCTCACACACACACACACCTATACGTGCGCACACAAACGCACACCAGATGCCCAGAGAGGATGACAGCACAAAGCAGAAAGGAGACCGGCATAGAGGGGGTGGCGGTGGGGAGAAGGAGGGGGGGGGGGCGTCTGAGAGCAGACAGCTGGACACAGATACACACACGGATACGGAACACACACATACGCGCACACACAAACACAAATACATAACCGCCAGGCCGGTGCCACCACAACACAACAGTATAAGGGCGATTTCTGAAAAGACCAGTGTATAAGAAAGACGTGTACTTACATTGCGCGTGTATGTGTCCTGATACAGAGACAATGGACGGTGGAGTGGACAGAAAAGCGCATGGAACGTAGCTGGTATTCAATCTTTTTTTTTCCCCCCTTCTTTCTCTCTCTCCTGTTTCCCTCTCTCCGTCTCAGTGCGGCATACACACGCACACGCAAGTGCAGACACGCACACACCCGTACACACACCTCCCCCACACACACATACGCGCGTTCTCTCGATCTCTCTTCCTCCAGCCGCCACTGCTGCTGCAATCGCTCTTACGCTCTCTTTTTCCTTCTCACATTATGTCTCTCTGCTCCTCACGTCCCTTTCTCTATATTCCCTTTTTCTCGTTCACGGTCTGCTTCGTCTTAAACCCCTCCTCTCTCTTTATCTCTCTCTCTCTCTGTTACTCTATCGTTGTGTGCTCTCCCCTCCCTCGCTCTCTCTCTCTCCCTTCTGTTTCTCCACCCCCCCTCCTCTTTTCAGCTTGCGCAGTGCGAGAGAGGCCATTATCTGACTCACACTGGGCACGTACTATGGAATGGAGGAGAGCGTCGTGAACGAAGGGGATGAATGCTTGAAGCAGCCGCAGTGGATAATGAGAATGAGATGCAGAGCTTAAGACAGCATTATTTTTCATCAGTTTAGGCTCGCTTTCCTTGAAAGAGGACAGGAAACCTAAAGAACGAGCTGTGCTTTTGATATCTGAAGTCTGTTTCGCAGCTGATCTGATTCGCCTGAATCTCTCTGAACTGCACAACAACATGGAGGCTGCAGCTGTTTCATCTTCACGCAGACTCTTTCCAAGCTCAGGCAGCTGTCAACTGCTAAAAATAATATACAGAATAACGCTTAATACAGTCGAGTGGCTCGAACCGGTCCCTTCATTTCACAGTACACGTTGATGCTTATTTGTATATCCCCTTGCCGTGTACAGAGTGGCATTCGGCAGTCGCTCTTTAATAATAACATGCCTGGCTCCTAAACACTCCACTCGTTTGCTTATTTCTCAATGTATCTTCTTATCGTGTCTGTTCAGGGGTTTTTTGTATCCAAACTCATTTCACTAGCATAAGCGTGTGGGCACTATAGAGAAATCATTTAAAGGTTCCTGTCCATCCAAAGCAGGCGGAGATAACCAAAGCTTTCGTATGCTATGGTAGATATTCAGTTTGGGAATTCATGGATAAAGACGTTCAAGAACGGGCCAAAGCACACGATACACAGGGGGCAGTGCTAGGCAATGTCCAGACCGAAATACAGACGGTACTGCGAGGCAGGTCTGGAACCAGAAAGCAATAAACGAGGGAGAAGAACAAAAAAAGTCCGGAAATGAGACGTAAATAGTGGGAGAGACTCAGGGCGCATGCTATGTCGCTTCGATTCACAATCATATGCCTGTCCTGCCCTTAAAATCTTCTTACCCTACCATGTCCTACTCACCCAGTCAGAGTTAAATCTTCCCGTCTTGTTTCTCCACCCAGCTAACTGCCTGCCCATAGCTGCTCAGCTCGTTCATCTCCCATTCACATTTGCTGTCTCCCTGCATTGCTAACCGAGTGTCAGAGTCTCTACAAACCGCTGATGGCTGTAGAGAAGAGCCGCTCACAAGTTAGTGCATGGCAATCGCAGACAACAGTTAACTGAAACAGACTCGAATAACCTCTCGCTTTTCTCTTCTCTAGCCTAAACATCCTCTCTGTATTTTCAGCATTTTTTCCTGATATACTCGCATTTGTTTTTTTTCTTCTCCACAGTTCAGAATCAGACGGACGGAGAGCCTCCGTCTCGCTCTTTCACTCTTCGGTTCCGTCACCCCGGTCGACGCAGTCGACACTGCCGCGCGTACAGCAGAAGCAACGCGAGGCGAGGCGACTCAAAACATGCATACACACTCGCACACATGGGCGGAAGCCAAAGAGCAGAGGTAAACCTGCTCAGTCACTGGCAGTGGGTAAGTGGGTGAAGAGTGAGAGCACAAGGAAAGAGAGAGAGAGCGCATAACATCACTGTTACATCATCAGAATTCCTTCACCACTCCCCCAAAGTGGGTATGAGTGGGGTAGACAGATGTGTGGTATGAAGGTCTCTACCCTGCCTCATACACACACACACACACACGTACACTTGTTCGCCCGCCCACCAGTGTAATTACTTGATCTTTTTCCTTTTTAATCTCTCCCTGAGTGACGGCGCTTCTTTTTATGGTGCACAGTTAACTCCTTTTGCAGCAAACGAACGGTGGCATTTCTCAGAAAGGTACTCACCCCATACATATGAAATACGTGAGACGGGAGTCTGGTGCCTCTTTACCTCACCCAATACCTTATAAACCTAAATCTGCCTCACTATGAGTCAGTACAACACCACAATGCAACACAAAGTCAGATAACAGTCTAACTAAACACAACGCAACAGTTAATTCACACACAACCTAGTAATCTTTAACAATAGTGTAACAGACTAAACTAACACAATACATAAACCAAATACAGTGTTGTACTTAAATACACTGAATAATGAGTCGATCTCATTAGTCCTAGAAAAACAAAGCAAACCAAATCCAACCATATCTCAAACTCGTACCAGTACACACCATCCTAGAGCACATCAGTGTTGTATTTTAAACCACCAAATTCACTGACGCCAACCCAGGTTCTAATAATACATGACAATACTCCTACCCAATATTCTAATCCTGCTCCACAATCAAAGGAAATCACACTACATTATATATAATCTATTATTTTGGCAATAGCACAAAATGTCCTTGATGTAAAATAGTCTAGGCCCAAACGTCAGAACAAGATAATTATTGTATGTCCACCATTGTGAAAACAGTCCAAGCTACAGTGGTTCTATGTGATGTCCTTGGCTAAGGTTATCGTACATTATGGCTAGTCATGCTCTGAAAAGAACAGGATATTCCAGTTTTGTCACAATGTTACAAGCCAAAAAAGGTCTGAGTTTCTGCCTCAGTTGTATATGTATGTAACACCACATACCAAATTCTAAAAAACTTCATTTCGTTTTCACCACACAAAGGTATATATATTAATAATAAAAGTAACAAACAAGCTTTGAGGTAGATGGTATTTTCCACCAAATACTGATGTATTTATGTATTTAGTTAGTTTGCTTGTGAAGTCTGTCAGACAAAACGAGAAACCCACAGTAATATCAGTCAAGACAATACTGATGAAAAACAATCTATTACATTGTTGTTAATAAAAGGCCATGTAGTGTATAGTTACCTGTTAATTTATCAACCGTTCAGTTCACTGAAATCTACCTGAACAACTGGAAATTCAAGAGAATATAAAAGAAAAACTTCGCTCTAAAGTCTGTGAAACAAAATGTCATGTGTGTGTCAACAGTGTGTCCTGTCACTTCCTCCAAAAATGAAGGGGAAAGAAAATAACTCAAAATGACATTTGCATTTCCTCTAAACAAGTGGCAGTGGTATATTAGATAGTGAGAAAGACTGACTGGTGAACAGTTAATAATTATAATACATTATAAGCATGCATTTGTGAAATTGAATCAAATACCAAGTTACAGGTAAAATGTTTAATGCAGAATGTCTAAAAGCATTTAATTGAGGCACAATTCTAAAATTTCCTAATTAATAAAAAATATTACACCACCATTTAAGACTATGTAGCTGCTTTAAAATGCTTTTAAATTTGGCTATAAAAAGACGTCCAAACCTACACGTCCCAAGTCTGAATTTCTACCCGAGCTATAAAACGCTGCGAACGAGTCAGAAAATAAAGTTTAGAAGCGTAAAGGAGAGAATATCCCTTTAAGTCACACAACTCTAAGAAGCTAGCCACAAACCTCATGTCACAAGACGGACTGTTAATGTTACATCATCCAGGATATGAAACTAAGGCTTCACACTCCGATGTATGCACACACACAGTGCACAGTCATTCGCCTTTGTGTGCTGGATGGAAATACCCAGATGTTTATTATAATACAAAGTAATTAGACACTTTATTTTTTTTCCATTGATGTAACTGTCACTGATGGACGTAAAATATCTGAAGCTCCTAATGAGTTCCTGGACACCTGGATCCAGGATTTTATATTTAATATGTAGAGTACATATAGAAAACACTGTGGGCCAAATCCAGCCCACAGCTTAGTTTCATTAAACCCGCATAAACTTGGAATATAATCGTGAAACGACCCGCAGTACACTAGTCATTTCATTTCACAGAATTCACAGCAGATCGTGGTGTAGCAACAAATACTACAGCACGCAATCTCACATCTCATTGGTAACCTTGTGCCAGGCTAAAGGACACCTGAAATACACCGTTTCCACTGAGCTAACATCAATTACATTACGTGAGTTTTCTGTACATTAACAATAACCGCCATTGTTGTTTCTAATGCCACCATTTATGCCACCGTACACATTTCTGGGTATAAACATGGATATATTCAAATACAGACACTTTAACTTCTTTCCAGGTTTGTGATAGGTAAAGAATCTGTTTATTTTAAATTGTACAAAGAATTTATACCTATGATTATGGTGAATGCAAACACCTGAGGTCATGATGGCTGATGCTTAGGAATTTATTTATTTATTTATTTTTATAATGTGCTCTCGTACACAGCCAGCAAAGTCTGGAATACACGGCGCAGTCTGGGCCTTGGGGTTAGGAAACCTGTCCCGGGTTCGATCCCCACAAGACCAACTACTCCCAAGGTGACCCCCCCCCCACACACACCTTTGAGCAAAGTATGTGTTTCGCTAGTATGTGTTTCACTGCACAGATGGGTTGAATGCAGAGGTCACATTCACTTTCACTTCACTTGCGCAACAGAATTGTGGACTGTTCTGTAGAAAGTACGGTGTTCATTGCCTACACTACATTTCTGCAAGATCAAGTCCAAGCCCTGTGGAGTATAAAGCTGGTGAACCACCAGCGTTGCATGGCATCCCAGACGTGTTCGATATCACTGAGATCTAGTGTCTTAGGTGTGAATGACTAATCCCCAAACTCGCATGAGTGTTCCTCTAACGATAATCTGGTGTCTGTAGACGTGTTTGGTGGTCCATTGTCCTGTTAGAAGAGGACAAACCCGTCAGAATGAATACAGGACATTATCACACATAATGTTCACCTGTCAGAGACGTCTGGAAGATAAACAAACCCGGCAGATATACAAACCCGACACCGTTATGGAGACACAAACTGCCAGTTTTTCTTGCACGTCAGTATTAATAAAAGTTATGTGAAGGACTGGAAACATCACCCATCTGACTTGCAATCCGTGTAATCCATCGCTTTAGTCTAATCTACACGTTACAGGTGATTAATTCATCCTCCATATTGTGTGCCAACATGGCCAACATTAAACTAATCAGAAAGTCACCAGGGATTTATGTCTCCTGGGGCTTTAGGAAATGCAGCAGTGATTCTAAATTCTACACATCTGAAACAAGAAGTTCAAACTTAAGCATCTTCAGAAATGCTGACATGAACGTATTAGATAGATAGATAGATAGATATCAAATACTAAACATTTACTTTAGGCTATTACTAAAAAGGAAATATCTACAAGTCACAACATTTAATAGTTCATATTATTATTATTTTTAATCAGTGACCAAAACTGTGCTGATTAAACAATTGTTCAGTACTTTATATGGAAATGTTATGTACGTTCTCATATTAAACAGACTTTCTTTGTTTATTATTAAGACCAAGATGAAGATCAGTTCATTCTTTCCAGTTATCTCTGTCCATTTTGGGAGTATCTAAAGCCAGATCAGGCTCATTCTTACTGCCTGTTTCCCTTCTCCCACACCAACACACTCATCATTAATCACACAAAGGTATTTATATTCATATCGTATAAACATGCCTGACACTCACAAGCCATAAAAACCCTGACGTTAGGTGGAGTACAGTCGTGTATAAGGTCTAAAAGTCACTGACCTTGAGTAGTAGCATTCTAAGTTGTCCAGCCCGGATCTCTGAAGCACGTTGATGAATGTTAGCTTAAAGATGATCTGTCTTTCTCTTTCAGTTAAACAGTCATGTCTGAGTCATCAACCTCACTCCTCTCTCCATCTCTCCCACACACACACACACACACACACACACACACACACACTCTCACTGAGACAGCAAACACTGACATGAAACCCCCAGGCAAACCTACACACGTACAAAGACACACAAACGACTTCTATCTCATATAACAGCACCTGTATGCCATACAGAGCATTTATACATACAAGTTAAATACAAGAATAAATTATTGTTCCACGGCACACAAAGCTTCTGTGAGTCATCAGCAGGTTTTCATTTAGCTAACTAATACACGTGTTACATATGGATGTTGTGTTTAGGACTTGTTCCACTGTCAGATTTACGAGTGTCTTGGCTCTGAATAGACTTATGGTGTTGCCACTGAAATAATTAGTCACATGGCCCAGGTTTGCTGCTTGTTTTTGAGTTTTACACTGGAGACAAGACGCTGATGTAATCGAGGCATCAGTAGTCAGGAGTCGGTTAGAAAACCTTGAAAAAGTACTGCATTCCTGTTAGGGATTCAGGACCATGTTCTACAGGTGGCACGGTGGTGCAGTGGGTGGCATTCCAGCCTCATAGCTTCAGGATCCTAAGTTTAATCCCGGTCTCAAGTTACTGTTTGCCTACAGGGTTCACATGGCTTTTCTCCTCACTCCCAAAACATGTGGGTGTTCAGTTTAGGTGCACTGGCTATGCTGACAAGTGTGGGAATGGGTGGCATTCTGTGATGGACTGGCGACTTATCTGCAGATAGTTCACCTGCCTTGTCCCCGGGGTCCCCAGGATATCACTGTAACTCTGTAACACTGTGACCTGGGTGGTAAAAGTGGCTGCTGGAGGTAATATATGTTTCATCTAACATCCCAAACTGTGGTTGTTCCTTTGGGAGAAAAGTCAAATTAAAGGTGTCGGAAAAAAGACGTTTTGTTTCTATAAAATCTAGAATGTGTAAAATCTTAGAACCCCTGAGGGAGAAAAGTGAGAGGAGATTTTTTTTATTACATGGACAACAGATTATCAGACCGTGCCTGCTGACAAAACTAGATAAAAAAAACCCACAATCATTAAAAACAGTAGAGCAGGTGATTGTAGCAGGGCCTCGTTAACAGTTAAATCCAACCTCATCCAGTCAAAGGCACGCGGTCACAGAAGGACACGAAGATTAGTCACAGGGAGGTCATTAAAATGGGGTCGTTAGTCGAGAATAATCTTCTTTTTACACCACCCATGTCCTGATGTGTCATTTGTGTCATTCTTTCAGGCTCATCCCTTTGTTTGTTTATCGTCTCTCTCCTTTAACTCTCTTCATTTTAATCACTTTGCCTCATTCATTCTTTTATCCTTTGTACTTAACGCATCTCTCATTGCACCAATGCACCAGATCTAACCTGCTGCTGCGTTTGTCTGTCTGTTTGTCTGTATGTCTATCTGTCTATCTGTCTATCTGTGCCTTGCCTTTCTGCCTTGTCTGACACTCGGCACGTGTAAGTCGGCACGCAACGCTCGCCCCCACCACCACCCCCACCACCCCCACCACCACCCGTACACATATATTCCTACCACTCATAGGGAGAAAGAGAAAATGATGGGGGAAGGGTGGAGTCATTCTCATCTCTCACTAAGGCAGTGGGGCAGAAGGGGAGGGGGACCTGCAAAGAATAAAAGACTAAAGAGTGTGTGCTCTTTGTACAAAGAGCAAAAAAAAAGGCGAAATTTGAGGAGAGGGGACACACGAGGGGGAACGAAGAGAATAAACCAGTGCAAGAACAATAATGCTGGGAGAGAAATGAGGAGAGCGTGTGGAAAGAGAAGCAGAATCCTGAACCCAGGTCTGTGTTACTGAAGGGCTTTGTAAATAAAACAGGCTGTTGGGTGATTTAAATCTGAAGCCAGGAGGGAATTTGCAAAGCAAAACGGAAGGGTTTAAAACGTGAGACAGCACGCAAGAGAGAAAGGACAGATACGCTACGGCTTGAACAAAGTCACTGCATCAGAATATTGTAATAATCTGTAATACAGAAATAACAAAGAGGGGAAAAAAGAGAGAGAAAATGATCTCGTTCCAGCTCTGAATGGTGGCGTGTTGCCAGGGTTTTCTTTCTTTCCTCCTCGCAGGAGTCAGGCTAAGATTAGCTCTCCATATGTTCGAGGCAGACGTAGCCGCATTTAAAGGGCCAGCGACTCTTTATGGATCCTGTTGCAGTGTGGACTGCAGTATTGCGTGTGATTCTTGTACCAGCACCCCGTCACATCACATCACATTACATCACATCACAACAACCATGTACATACGATCACAATATATTTAAGGCCTGGACAAGACAACAAAAAACACTCAATAATAATAATAACTGGATCACCATATACAGCATCTCAATGAACAGAAGGCCCAACTAATGCCCAACTCCACCTCGGTGTCTTGGTCATGATCTATGTAAAGAATCGCAGTGCATCAATTCAACCAAAGATCAACAGCTTTGTCATGACAAACCATGACCCATGTTTTAACCAATCTAACTGATCTATCCAGATGTACATGCAGCAAATTGGTCACAGGCAAGCCTACAGGCTGGTGGTGGCTCCATAATGGTATGGGGTTTTCATAGCTGGCGTTCCTGGTACATCTACTAACATCTCTGATGGGTGAACATCTCTGTGACTTTCTGACCAGTTTCACCTGTTTACGTCTTGGATTTAGAACGATGGGTTTGGCCTCTTCAATGTGCCGTCACACAAGTGGTTTGAGTCGCTAGATATTATCGCTATCAGAAACATCTTGTGACGCAGTCCATGCAACGCCACAGACGTCAAACACTTCAGAATTACAACCGAATTGTAAGCCAGTCTGCAGGATGTATGGTGTTATGGAGTCCATGCCTTGAGGAGGTGAAGGTGGGGGGGCACAGTTCTGATCTGTAGTAGTGCAGCAGATATGACATGCCAATAATCTTCAGCTCACTGAAACTGCTGAACAACATTCACACGCTACTGTAGACACAGTAAAACAGGGAATGTGTGGGCATACAAGAGAGACGGTGTAATATAGAGACAGACAGATGAGATATAGATAATGAGACACAGGCAGTGTCCACACAAACAAGTTCATTTTAAAATGTTGGGTTTGTGTTTGTCACACCAACCAATCCAGGCACCGAAATGCACAACAAAATGCGAGATCAGTGTGTGTGTGTGTGTGTGTGTGTGTGTGTGTGCTGAATGTCTGACCCATTTTCTTTTGTTTGACAACATGATCAGAAGTTCCTTTTTTTGTTTATACAAAGCAACCAAATAGGAAATTAAAATTCCTAGTACAGGGAACAGCATCATGGCACTGTATCATGTGGCAGCAACAAGGCACTGTAACATTTGGAAACCTTGGAATTGTGTGGATCACATGACAATCGTTATTTTAGAAAAGCTACCTTTAGGAAAAAGTGTCAGAAATTCCCCAATTGGTACAAAAAAACGTTTTATTGTTGACTATGTCTGGGAAGTCAAAGTCAGGTTAAGTCAGGAAAACCTGGATAGTACATGTATGTCAAGGATATTCTGACACTGACATGGGGCATGTCTGATGGGACACACTGTGAATGAGACTGCTTACACTGGCACCAAGGTGCATAGATAAAGAGAAACACACGACATTTACACACAGTGAAAACAGGAAGCGGGGGGCCTTCAATCGTGGAGAAAAAAAAAGCCACATCTAACAATTCCAAGAATAGTCAGACTGAGTAACAGTAGAAAGACAAATGTTCATCAGACACCGCCGCAGCAGAGATAAAGACGATGCACGCTGGTTTAAATCTATGTCCACCTTCAGGCAGTTGAAGCTACGGACTGAGCTTTAGGAACGATTTCTCTCACTGGATGGTCTCATGATTTAAAACCTGTATGCACTTCATCATGCCAGAGAATCAGCTCTAGAGCTCACGTTGTGTTTTAGCAACATAAAACACGTTCCTCAGGCTGCGAAAAACTGAACAATAAGAACCTGAAACGGTGCCCGGACCTTTAAAAGCCTTTTAAATACGAAAACCTGACAACTTCCTTTATTCTTAATCAATCTTTTACACACACACGCTCAAAATTTCCCCTACTTGTTACACACGCCACTTTGTCACGTGACCGAAGGCGGACTTGCGGTGCTATAATTATATCCGTGATGTCATGCACCACTCACTGTTGCCACAGAAACTAGGTCAGCGTTAACCCTTTCCCATAATGCCGCGGGGATTCCGCACCATGCAAAGGAGAGAGCAAAAATATTACGAAACACTTTCCACGGTCTCCTTTAATGTGGTGCGCCAGCTTTCGTTTGAATGAAAACACTCAGTGTTTATTGTACGCTGCTCTCGCTACTCCGAATGGATCTCGGTGTCGATGTGAGCCAGAACAACCTTGACGTTCTCGTAAACGCCAGACGGGGATTTTAATCTCGAACCGCTCCTTTTTGTTGATTTTTATGAACTGCTGACTGAGTGGAAGAAGCATCTGAACAGTTTGTGACTAAAAAACGATAACACTGAGCTTTAATGCTACCTCCACCCCTCGTAACTTCTCGGTACACGTCTTCATTCTTCCTATAAACATGCACTTGTTTTTGTCGCTTTGTCTGCGGAAACTCGGCTTCAATGCTCGAATTGGATCTGAAGTCATTTCAGATAAAAGCAATCTACAAGCAAATGAGTTTGTGTAAAATGAGAGAACGAGGAAACTGAAATGACTTCACTTCTCTGGCTGAACGAGCAACATGATGGCCTTCAGTCATCTGTAGGGGGTAAAATTCACACAGATTTCTCCTAGAACGTAAAAGACAAAATATTCCACTCACTGACAAAAACAAACATACACAGTGGCCATCCTGGACAATACCTAGGTCTTTGTGTGTTTGACTCTTTCAGGCTTTAACGTGTCAACATGAGTAGCTTCAGGTCTGAAATATGTTCTGATGGTCCCCTATGAAGTTCTTTTTTTTTTTTTAAACCGATAACGCAGCACATGACTTCATCATAACCCTCAAAGATGAGTATCTCAGAATTTGGAAACTAGTTTCTCGTCTATATGTGCGTGTTTGATTGTGTGACACGAAACCACTGTGCCCTACTTTTATCTAAGTGTTATCTATTCAGTCGTATAAGTCACTACTATAACAGAACCCATACACAAACATTCAGAGGTCAGCTACAAGGTCGCAGGAGTGAAATTATCCACCATTAAACATTAACAAGGTCGGGTTAGTCTGGAACACAACTCAGGTTTGAACCCGGTGATCCTCAGTGACAAGAAATGATTTGCAGACGAGTCACACCTTCTGTTGGATGACTGTAACAACTGGAACTGGAGTCCTAAGAGATAGAGAACAACCTACGTAATATCTGTAACGTCCATAATATTTATAAATTGCGCAATGCCTTTGCCTCTGGACAAAAAAGAGGCAGCAGAGCGACAGAGAGCGTGAGACGGAATGTTAGCGGGACACCGCCGTGTGAGCTGTCAAGGCCTGGAATACCCATGCTACAGGTTACTCCAGTTCATAAACAATCTACCACGTGCTCAGCGCCACGCATGCGCATGTATCTGTACTCCCGTTACCTCAGACGACTGGGAAACTTTGGTGACCCCGCCTTGCTTGCTCAATTTGTGCGAGAGAGAGATATAAAAGGAAAAGAAAGGGAGAGAGAAAAATTGTGAGAGGAACAGAGCGAGGCCTTCTGCTATTCTCTCTTGGCCAGGGTAACGCTCACGCCTCTCTTTCGCTCTTCCTCTTTCCCTCGCTCACTCTGTCCTCCAATAAGCACTGAGCGCGGGGCTCTTTAAACCGGGGCCTGCTGGAGCCCAATCAAAACAGCACCGGCACTCTGTCTCCGACACCATGCCAACTGAGCGGGCATTCAGCCTCGGTACGCCGCATGACACTGCGGAAATTACTCGTTTTCTTTCGTCTTTGACACGAAGCCCACAAAAGCTTCGCGCGGCGCTGCTGCGGCACCTGCAGCGCACAGGTGTCTGTCTGCAGCTGTTCATCAGGGTGGCAAGTCACGCAAACGTGAAAATCCCACTCAGAGATCATAGGAGAAGTACAGACAGGTGACACTTACCTCTGTGGCCAGGTTGGGGGTCAAGGGGTGTTCTCTTAGACCGTCGTCAAAATGGTCCACCTTCTAGTCCAGTCGGTGAGGTAGACGAGAGACAGACAGAGAGAGAGGGAGGGAGGGGGGGTTAATCAACAGTAAGATGCAGAACATATAACCGGACATGCAGATCTTTGTGCAGTGTCAGTAAATCTCCCCCTTTAAAGATTCGAGAAAAAAAAGGAACGTGAATCATCATTTGACCTCCAGTGAAGCACAGCTGGCGTGATGTGACTCAGAAAGAGACGTCTGATCATTATGTAAGCAGCTCAGCTTTTATCTCACTTTGATCAATTCACGTTAGTCTCACTCATTGTTTAAAGGGGTTATGAGGATTATAACACTCACACACACACACACACACACACACACACACACATATATATATATATATATATATATATATATATATATAAAATACCTGAATGCTTATTATTGGGTTTAGGAATCTATAACAGAAAAGCGTCTGTAGATTCATCATGATTTACATCCAGCAATTTGATGAACAATAGTTTTTAACCCCAACACACACCATCTGGTTCTTCTCCTGTTCAAGCTTTGCTGTGCAACA